>KZ538819.1:0-38909 GCA_000934665.2 Catajapyx aquilonaris | reverse complement strand
GGGGGGGGGGGGGGGGGGGATAATGTGGATGTTACCATATACTGTAGTTCGGTAGTGACAAACACTATTTTATTAATGACAGTGCTCAGGGGAAAAATAAAGGTGTGGAAACTGCTTGCAAAATCTGTATACACAGCACAGGCAATAACATATTAATTATTAATTCAGCAGTGTTGCCAATAAAATCGCTGTTAATATACAGTACACCGGCGCCATTCTGAATCCAAGTGTCCAAACGCCATGTTTGGTACCGACTGAAAGTGAAGGACTTATTGCGATACACTTTTAACAGTTAGTTGATACTGGCAGCACTTGATTTACGTCCAGCAACCGCACCAGATCCATTGTCCTGATCTGGAGGTCCGTCCGAATAACAAATTAAGCTTTCGATTCCGTCACACCCGGAAGGTCACCGCGACCTTTCTTGGTGGATCTCATTTCCATTCACTGTCTGTACATGATCTGCTTCCTTATTTATACCAAGGGAGCAAGGGGGATGTTTGCTTCATTAGTATATGTGATATAAGTAACCTTAGCCTGAGCTTTTGGATCATCATCTGTATATAAATGGAGGAGTATCAATCTTCAGATTTGGAGGCGGGTCATTTGTCGGCTGTTACCTGTGGACTCGGCGGTCCGCCTATTATGGATAACGCTGATCTGATTATAGCATCGGTGGTAAAAATAGCTGAATTGATTTTTCCGTCCGTAGCAATGAGCTGAATAAAAGAAAGTGAAAATCTCGGCTTACCTATCTCCGGAAAAGGAGTATTAAGGACCGAAATCTGATTTCCCAGGATGAAGTTTACAGTGCCGATACTGTACAGTCGGCGGATATTTCAGATATAAAAAAAAGCTTATCGGTAAACATGCTCAAGTGGTTTGTCAACGAGCAGATTAATTACAGTGACGTTAATGAGCATGCAAAGAACATTTTGGCTGCCATAGCTGTAGTGAGACGATCCACCGCAATATAAACAAGCAGCCACGTACAATACACATAATAAGTGAACAAACGAACGGTCATGAAACGTCACGTCAACTGTTGGTGGAGGGGGAAAAAAAAACTGACGCCATAATGGCTGGGTTTGCTATGAGAATAACCATGTAATTTTAGGAGGCTACCATTAGACAAACAGAACTGCTGAAATTTTTTTGTAAACAATAGCTCAATCTGATTTCAGGCAAAGATATGCGACGTAATTATGGCATTTCGGGATGTCATCGCATATTTATGAAGCCATTATAAAATGACAACGAACATGTCGCGGAATTACCAGACTATCGCAAATATGCACATCTGCTCTCAATATGGGCCATCCCTAATGATAGACAAGTGACAAAATTATAGCAAAGTGCTATTTTTTATATATAGGGCGGACCATACTCCAGGGAACCTCTTTGGATATTTGCATTTCACATTATTGTCGAAGTGCAAGAGCAGCAATCAAATTTCACGCTCGAAATGTTTTTGCATGTTTAGGGGCAAGGCCAGGGCATCGGATCGAGCTGGTGGAGGCGTCGAGAGCGTCGTCGGAGACGTCCATCGACGTCGTGAAATGGCATCAGGGCTGGTGAAAAGTTTGCAAGAGGAGGATCTGGCCCGGGTTCCTTCCTCTGTTGCCAATTCGCCTCCGTCGGCGTCTGGGGCGTCGGCGGCGTCGGGGGATGACGACGAGAGGGCGTCCCCAGGTAAGCTATTGGAGAGACGAAACATTTTCGACCATGCATGACCTTTGTCGCATGTCGTTCCAGGGTCATCCCGTGGGGCCAACAACCACAACAACAACCTGAACAACGGCAAGCAAAGGCGGAAGCAGTCGCGTCCCGTCCGCATCCCCGCGACGCAGCTTCCGGACATGGTGGACGAAGACGAGGACATGAACCAGGAGGATGGTGAGGCCCCGCTCAACCTGTCCTACTCAGGGACCCGCGCCAGCTACTACAACAAGACTGAGGACGACGGTATGGACGGCGACGCCCGCAAAGAAGGGACCAAGATGGCGGCCATGGAGATGGCGTCCATGACCACCCCCCTGGCGGCGGCCTCTCTGTCCACCACTTTCCCTTTCTCCTCGCACTTCCTGCTGCCCCTCTTCGCCTCTTCTTCCACCACCGCCCCATCTGTTCTGTCCACGGCACCGACGCTGCCGACGCCCGTCTCCCCATCGCCATCCTCCACCTCCCCGGCCCCGCCGCTGCGTATCTTCAATTTGGAGGCTTACTGCGAGCTGTGCAAGAGAGAGTTTTGCAACAAGTACTTCCTCAAGACTCACAAGGCGAACAAGCATGGGATCTACAGTGATGTGCCATGTCCGCCCACTGCTACGGCGGCCACGACGCCTCCGACCACGACCACGACAGCAGTCGCCGTCCCGGAGCCGACCTATCAGGGAACATTCCTCACCTCCCCGGCTTCAAGACGGCTGACGACGACGCAAGACAGCATGTAAGTATGCCTTTTGAGCATGTATTGCATGTAATACACCATCCAAGTAGACCGTCATTTACGTCAGGAGTCATGGAATCAGCGCATGAAGCTATTGCAGTAACGTAAACAACTTCCATGCTCCTTGCAGCAATAAGAGAGGGACCACAGATGATCCAGACGCTTACTGCCACCTTTGCCAAAAGAAGTTTTGCAACAAGTATTTCGTCAAGAGGCACATGGCCAAAATGCATGGTAGCAGTGCGCCAAGCAGTAGAACAGGAGCTGCAACTTCGGTAACGGACGAGAGTCGCACGTCTTCCCCTCTGGGAAACGGCGACGTAGTGACCATACCGATTTCGTCGTCGTCGCCACCGACGATATCATCAATCGCGGCGACCGTCATCACCTCCAACGCGAATTCCACCACCGCCACCACGACCCTGCTGGACGGAGACCTCGAGATTAGTCGGGTGGGGGAATCTCCAGAGGATGCCAGAGACGCCTCCGACGCAACCGACGCTTTCTGCCATATATGCCAGAAGTCTCTGTGCAACAAGTACATTCTGGAAGCGCACATGAGGACAATGCATGGAGTTGCGGAGGACGGCGAGGCGACGTCAGGCGCGTCGCCTCTCACGTGCGACGAATGTGGACGTGCATACCAGAGCGAGTACTTGTTGCAGATGCATCGGGCCTACAGCCACGGAGACAAGGACGCAAAGGATGCTCCGGATGAACTGCAGCGCCTGCAGTCCATGCTTCAGCAGCTGAGTGGGATGAAGAAGACGTCGGTGACTGGGGATGTCCCTGCCGTCTGCAGCGTCTGCGGAAAGGTGGTGGAGAACAAGTATTTCCTTCGAGCACACATGATCAACGAGCATGGACTCCTGACTTCTGAGGATGAAGAGGCGTCGGTGGCGTCCCCTGCCAAAGCGGAGTCTTCTTCGCCGCCAGCGAGCACGCAGCCAGCGACATACTGCACACCGTGTAGGAAAGACTTTTTCGACGCCTATTTCTATCAGTTGCATGTCCAGCACATACATGGAGGTGAAGCCATGGAGACAGACCACGACGCCAACGACGACACGTCAACTCCGACGCAGATGTCTAACACTCCCGCTACCGATTCGCCTCCTGCTGCCGTCAACAGCGACAGTGCTCAGCCCACGTCGTCGGTAACAACTTCATCAGGTGCCACCTCCCACTGTTACTGCAACATCTGCCAGAAGGAACTGTGCAACAAGTACTTCATGAAGATCCACATGCAGAAGATGCATGGGATCAGCCTGGAGAACGCTTCTCAGGTGGGCGGGGTCACCTGCGACATCTGCCGAAAGACACTGTGCTCCAAATACTTCCTGAAAGTGCACAAACAGAACGTGCATCACATCCCGGATGACTCTCCGTCGCGACGGGGTGACTCGAGGAACCACGCGGGTGGAGGCGACAGTAGCGCGTCGTCGCTGTCGTCGCTGTCTCAGCATCGCCAGCGCTTCAGCGAGATGTGTCCATTGTGTGCGAGGTGGTTCAAAAATGTCAAGGCGTTGCAGAATCACCTAGTGGCCGAACATGGCGAACCTGGCAGGAATAAGTGGAGGGAGGTGGAGACCCAGAGGCAGATGACGATGCCGGCGACTACGTCGGTACCCATGCCCAGCGTGTCGCCGCCTCCTTGCCTCTGCCTGTGGTGCGGGGGAGCGTTCCGGGACCGTCTGGCGCTGAACCTGCACGTGTACACAGTTCACCGTGCACTGGTTGACCGGTTGTGGTCACGCACCGACACCGATGTCCCTACTTCGAACGGCGCCAACGACGATGTCATCCAGCAGCAACAGGCTAGTCTGAACCTGCTAAGCAAAGTAGAGGCCTCGTCTCCTCGACTGTACCGATGCTCGTACTGTCCGTTCGTGACCTTCCACCTGGTGTACAGCATCGCGCACGAGAGGACTCACACGGGGTTAGCCGCGTCAACATTCCCGGCGCTGCCCGCTCCCATGTCGCAACCGTCTCCTGAGGTCAGCCAGGATGCGACATGTGACGTAATCGTCACTTCCGTTGCAACTTCTGATGTGGTGACCACTACTTCCGTGACGGCTGACGTAACATCTGCATCTTGTGAAGAGGGCGATAAGACCAATGCAGATACTAATCCTGACGAGACTCCCGAGATACCTGCAGTCAACTACCCGCAGGCACTCAGTGTTCCATCATCCGTCATTGTCAAGAACAAGACCAAAAAGAGGGCGAAGAAGAAGCACCATCGACGGCACATTTTTCGATGTCCGAAATGCCCACGGAGATTTCCATCCCGTCACATGGCCCTGTCCCATCTACACTCGAAGCACGCCGTCAGCGTCGCAATGCGTCGCGGGACCATATCTCCGTATCAGAAAGGTAAGACTGATACTTGAAGTACCGGTACAGTACAAAGGATCGCTCCTTGGTAGTAACAGGTGACCTTCTTTCTCGCCCAACCATAAGGTTGGCGTCGTTGCAGCCAGTGCGGATGGAGCAGCCGCAGTCCCGTCCTGCTTCGTCGCCACGTGATCCTAATGCACCGGAAGAAGGAGGCATCCGAAGCCATCTTGCCATCTGACGGCCATTTCGTGCTGCAGCCATTCCTCCTGGCCGAACCCCCGACGCCAGCACCTCCATCGTCGCCTCCTCGTCGCCAGGATGATGCCCACGACGTCCCCGGCGCCCCAGACGCCTGCTGCCACTTCGCCCCGTCCCTGGTGGTCCTGCCCGTCAGCCACAAGGTGTCCAAGCCCCTCACCGCCACCTTCACCCTCACGCCCGCGCCCAGGGAGATGCTCAACGACGTCTGACGCGACGCCCGCGACGCCCCCCCTCATACAGTTCCTACTACCCCGTTTTGCTCAAGCGCCCGGGACGCCGCAGCCCCACGTGAGTTCCACGCACTGTTTCTTCTCGCTTCCTGGATCCAAAGGACTATAGGTCGTTAACTCTTCGGAGGACACGAACGATGGTGTCCACTGTTGTCCATGCTTCACCGACAGTTGGCCAGTTGGCCTAAACAGCTTTTGTTTTTCATATAAAACCGGCTGTAATATGCACATGTTACTATGAGAGGAAAACTATCGCTCAGACAATTTGGTGGGTCATGCAAAATGTGATCGAAAGTGCAAAAAATAGTGCCAATGCGGCAGATTCCTACAGTTGAAGAAAAGAAATAGAGTGCTAACCCGAGATGTAGTCACATTGTCTATATAGCGCAGTATCATATAGATATCTATGAGTGTAGAAGTTCTAGAAATCAAAAACATAAAAAAAGTCCAATCTTCTTTGCATAGAAATCGGCTACTTTCAGCTAGAGCGATTCTTTTCCTCGTTTTTAGCCACCATATTGTCAAAAGCCCCACATTATACTGCTTGCGTGACATTTTTTTTTTACAACAAAAAGTCCCTAGTGGTTCGGTTTTTTTTCCCCCAAAAAATAATGGCACATGCCCCCTATAGTTTATTGGTACCAGGTAAATTTTATAGATTCTTTTCTGTATCATCCTGTAGAATAGTTTCGGTCAACTCCAATTTTTGGGCTTTCGGGCGGGCCAATATCCATCCAGTGAGCTTAAGTTTATGTATTGCAAATACGTCGTATGTACTTGATTTTAACGTGTGTACAGCGGGTATGTGAGCCTCATTGTCGGCATCAATTTTTGGTGGCATTGTTAGATGATGTCATTGTCACGTAATTTTGGAGGCGGCGTGACATCGTTGGCGACCTGATACAATAATATTGATGCCACTTCCGCATCGAAAATCACATGATAGTGACGTCATAAATAACAGTTATTTTGTTAGCGCCAAATCGCTTGAATGAAGAATCAAAAAATAATCATATTTATTCAAAAAATTTATAAGGTGATATCTGTTGGCGCCACTAGTCATTTTTTTTTAATTTTTCGCCCCATCTTCAACTTATGTTTAAAAAAAGTGCCGCTTACCAGCAAAACTTGCATTTATATGATTCAACAATGGCGCCACATATCCGCTGCACGCTTCTAATATACGGTACCAGAGAAAAATGAACAAGACGACAAAAAATAGTTGTCGAACAACTCGAAAGCAAAAAAAAAAAAACAAGTAAAAAAAAATATTAATTTGTAAGGATGAATCCTGGCACGTAAATCAAAAAGTTTGCGGCGCGGTCGGTCGGGGGGTCCATTGTTGTTGCGGCCATTGTTGTGCTGGAGGCCTTCCCCCGAACCGTCCCCGCGCTCGCGAGATTCAGGGATTTTAAAACCACTAAATCATATTCTAAGCACTAGTTAGACTCTTAATATTATTCGAAGAAAAAAAATAAAGAAAAACGTTATATGTAATGGATGAGAGGAATGGTGATCTCACTGACGATAATGATTACGACGATAACACATTAGGTCTTCGATTGGATAGGACAATAGAAGACCTAGTCATTTTAATGGTATGACAATTTTAAAAGATAGGCAGAATTCCATGCCTAGTTATCTAATCGTGTTCATTGTCTGTCATTTTTTTGTATTTTTTTGTCGATGGAGCTCTTATGCCGTGACGTATATCTCTACTTGTGTGTACTTCTTTGCGTGTTATGTGATCTCGTAGGCTGTAAGGGAGTTGGGGGAAAAACTAATTGTTTTAAACTTTTTCAGTTATCCACAGAAAGAAAAGTCATAACGATGCAACTCGAGCTCGTTACATCTGAATTACAGTGCCATATAGTATATTTAGTTAGCTAAAAATGTCCATTTGCCACCAATAGTCATCAATATATTTATTACAAATTAGTTCAACATTTAGGACAAATGCTTTTATCTAGTCTGATTTATTTACTAGATGCTTCAGATATTTTTTTCTGTATTTAAACTCGGGTCTCGAAATGAACCGATATGAATTCCATCCTTGGTTGGAACCAAGAACAGACCCCCCCCCCCACATTTTCGAGAAAATCCACCTCGGTATGCCACTTACAACCATGTCAGGAAATGTCATGCAATTCCCTGTGATAGATCATCAGGCTTGGTCCGTCATGAAAGATGTAATCAGGTCGAATGGATCCTGTCGAAATTCGCTGAAAAAGCACTAAGAATATTCAGGGGCTGCTTATACTTATATGTCTGACTTACATTCTTGGACTTGACAGACCAGGAGGAGGGGGGGGGGGGTCATGAAATAAGAATTCTTTTATGATGATGGAAAAAAAGGGGCAGATTGGATCCTTGATAGAGAGGCAGTGATAAGGCCTAAAACGGTTGTGCGTGTATATTTAGACCACGTTTTAAAAAATGGAAAGTTGAGGTTGTGGAACCCCCCCCCCCTCCCTTCTTGTAACGACCCCCACCTGCCCAAAAAATTGGAGGGGTGTATGGGGGGCTAGGAGGGGGCAAAATCAATGTGGAAAGCAGACTGGTAGACGCCGAGACTCAAACATGCCAAATCTGTCATTTCTATGGTGTGCGACCTATGATTTGAAAAAGCTGAGTCATAAGTTTTATGTGGGGAATGAATGGAGAGACGATATTTCAACAGATATGTCTATTTTATTTTATTTTCTAAAAAAAAAAACTAGTCCCCCTTTTTGGTGTCAAATTATTGTAGATCAAATATTTGGTCCAATTTTCCGTTTGTTGTTAGTCATTTTTACATGTTTACTTACTAAGCATTCTTCCAACTTTTATGTATACTTTCGTTTACTTTTTGGTTGTGCAATAAAATTATTTATCATTTTTGCGTCCCTTTGTTTATTTTCGTTTTGTTTATTTGCTGATTCCCAAATTTCACGTTATGTTAATTTTTACTACGTTAAGTCTGACGCTGTTTTTTTTTTGACACATAGTACAGATTGGTCCAGGTTCACCCCCAATATTTCCGTCCCAATAGATCCACTAGGACACTGGAAATCCCCCGTCGTTCAAACAACACTTCAATTTCTTGCCAGGGTCAGGAAAAATAGGAACCCCCCCCCCTCCCTCTTCCTCCCCACTTTGCATGCAAGAGGGTGTATGCCTGGGGGGTGGGGGGTATGAGGGTGCACCTATTCAAATCGGGTCCCAGAACGGTCCCAAATCACCCCATTCATCCCCCTAGCAGAACTCACGCACTCGCACAAAGACCTCTCTTCTCACCACATTAAGTCCCGACAGTCATCTCGCTTTTTATATTACAGCTTTAAAAAATGGCGTGGTCATTTTTGGGGGGAGTTATTTGTTTGAAAAATGGAACAGTCTAGGGGCCAACCTGGCGGGAAGGTTTTTAGATATTTAAAGTGATCAATTGGAACCCCCCATTCATAGGATCGATAGAACTATTCATTCTTTTTTATTTGCGTTATGGTGGATACCATCTTAAAGGCTATCAGTTGTTTTAAAATAAGTTTGAATGATCTGCTAACTGAATGAATTTAGTTCATGTAAGCCTACTGGGAGATATAGACATCCTAAGCATAGAGGGGGTGAAGTTTGCCCCATATTTTTTTTTGCCCCCCTCAAATAGTACGCGTGAGTAGTCACGTGGCCTCCAGGCACGAGCCAATCAGTTGTCATTGTCCTTCAAATCCTCCCCACCATCCCACGTGCTCTATTAACATCCCCCAAAAGAAGTAATCTTTCGGAAAAAAGCAGAAAAAGTGCAAAAAAAAGCCCCCCCCCCCCTTCCAGTTTTTTTCTCCGCCCCCCACCCTTCTCTTTTCCACAAAACGGATTTTCATTTTGATTTTGGTAGCAAAAAGTTTCATTTTGCAGCCAAATCCTTTCTTTTTTGTTAAAGGGGGATATAGGGTGGGGAGGTTAGGTAGAAAGTGGGTGATGCATCTGGCTCCCCTGCAGCCTTTTGTTCCCCCTTTTCCCGATCGGCAGATGTTTTTCCATTCCCCAAAATCTGGAAAATCGGCATAAATATATGGAAGGCCGGGAGCAGGCACGCAGTCAGGACCCTCTATGTTTCCATATTCATGGAAATTTTACTCCCACCCCACCATCCACCCCCTCAAACTTCGGGGGGGACCCCCACCTACCTAACCCTCTTTCCCGCCAATGGAAATGCAAATGGCGGGCCGCCTGGACAAACACAAAAGAGCCAAAAATCCTGCTTTACGGACACTTTTAATTCTCCCGGCCTTTTGGAGAGGGTAGGGGGTGGAGAGGATAGGAAAAAAAAGTAGGCAGCTGCTATAGCTGTTTTTCTGTACTTGTCCCAATATTCCCACACCCAGATTACCAATCGAACGAAATGGCGTCCACACATATGAACAATTTAAATCAGGCGCCAAAATAGCTGGTGAAACATAGTTCCAATAGTTGTAATACATAGTTTGGTGCCAATAACACCGTTTCCGAATTTATTACCGGGTAAGTGTCTAGTCAGCGGATAGCGTCACTCACACGTCAATAATTCAGCGAGCCTCTACATACTGAATACAAAATATCTTGCATTCCAGTAAATTTGCCTTCAACATTTATGAATTCCACCTGGATATGCCGGTTATATAATAACGCAACAAACTTGGCCCGACTTCAGAAAGAGATTCTATAATTTATCACGCCTATACGTATAGCTATCGAGGTTCTCGGAAAGCTCAATTATAAACACACTCAGCTAGAATTGGAATGAATAATGTACGGTCAGATACTATGTGTAGCTGTGTTGTCCCTGAATATAAATCGTTAAAAGTTGTTATGCCTCACCCTGTTTACCGGTACCATGCTGGCTTCAAGCTTTTTAAAAATTTACATTCACGTTAACTAGTGTCATACATTCCAGTAGCAAGTCACGGTCCGTCACACTAACATTAACAGCATGGCCTACTTTATTGACGAATATATATACATATATAAAATTACAGAGAATTACTGTCATCGCGGAAGTGAACCGTGAGAAATCTGCAACAATAGTATCACATTGTCCATGTTTGCTATCAGTACACCGTGCAATGACACTAGTTGCCATATTCGATCCCCCAATATGTCAAAAGTTACGCACACACTAACAGGCTGGGTATATACTGTAGAGGGGGATAGAGAGAAAAGAGCGTCAACAACGATCGATAGTATCGAGCCTTTTCCTTGAAAAATTACACGTGTTTCTAAACAGGGGTGCAATACGTCATGACCGAACTGGCAATGATACCTTATAAGCTATACGTGGCACAAAAATTCCACATCGCTTTTGTCTTCCAGGAAATGCTATCCAACCCGACGATACCACCCACTTTCATTCGATATCGAGCTGTAAAGGCGACCTATGAATAATTGAACTCCAAATTAGCTGACGGGTGTCTCTCGCCCCAGTTGGGAAACTTGAAACAGTGAAGTACTGGCAGGGATTAGCAGCCCTGTGGGTGGTAGGGTGGAAGCCACATATCGTGCTTATTAGTAATATTTGCGCTCCTTCTCCGGTCGAATGCCCCAACATGTTCATTATTCATCGGTACTTCGCCTTTTATACTCTGGGATCATTTGGGACAAGCGGGGTGAATCGGGCCACCTTCAAGCCTCATGAATATTGCACTTTTCTAATCAGGATTACGGTATCGTGCTTTAAGGTCGTCTACCCGCCTCCGATTACTTAAAATATTTGCTGGAAAGTTCAGGCCCACTTTATCCAAAAACTTAAGTCACATTCGCTTGCGGTAAAGAGGGTACTAAAAGAAAAAGACCTAAGTTTCAAACACGGGGGTGGACAAAGTTGTCCAAAAAATGGCCCCAGCTCAAAATCCACATTTCCCCGAAATTTACGCCCTAGGATGACTAATCTTCCCTCCCTATGTCCCCCCCTGTCCACCCTCCCATTGCTGAACCAATGAATTTTCTCAAATTCTCCCCATTTCCCCGCGTTTTATGACCCCCCTCCCCCTTTTGCGGACCCGAATGAGTCACTCGCTTTTCTCACCAAAAGTATCCCCCACTCCCTATATATTGCAGATGAGAAGCAAGTAAACAACTGGACCTTCAGATGTTGCCGAATTTTATTTTATTTTTTCCAAATTTTTGGGGGCCATCACTTAAAAATATTAAGGTTATGTAGAATGGCATGGGTGTGGGTACTGTTTCTGAACCCCCTCCCCCCACCCCCCAAATGAATAATTCATGACGAGAAGCGCTGCCGACGGCTACTGTTGCAAACACTCCTGACAAACGCACGCACACGACAATTGAAATAATGCATCAATAAATCAGTGGCCGAGAACAAAAGGAGAGCATGAGGTATCAGGCAACAAACTTTAAGTGAGACATTTTTTTCTCTCTCTCTCTTCTAGGTTTTTGAACATGCAATGCGTTTTAAATATTTTAATACATACTGATAGTGTTGTCAACTGTCACATTCTGATTGTAAAGCAGTCGGTCCCGTGTGCTTGTGACATTGCGCGAGTGCACGTTAAAGATCCCCAGAGTGGCGTCGGTGTTGAGCCTAGCTGTCCAGTTTGTTTGTTTTTGGAAACGCCTGGGGTCATATTTTAGTTTGATCCTAGCTTTTATGCAACCAATCCGCTTCTCTTGTACCGCATGTTGCCTGCCAATCAGGAGCTGTCTTGCACACTGTTCATATCAACAGTCTTCATATTCATTACAATTATTATAATACTTATTGCCACGATTAAATGAAATTGTTTAAAAAAATCGTATCCACTGTAAAGAACCTGTTGCATGAATTTGCATTTGAGGTCCATATAAGCAGGATGTTAGGCAACATGGCCTGAGAGTTCCCGGTTTCAGGGAAACCAGGAGTAAAGCAGGGGGAAGTGGGGGATGGGGAGGAAAAGTGAGGTTCGCAGCAGGAACTCGGCAAATAGAATTAGAGGGGTTGGTTTAGGGGGGGCAGAGAGAGGAAGGAGGGAGATATATCCCACTGACCTCCCCCACACCTCTTATACATTGCTGGTGGCCATTACATGCCGGGTGTATTCAAACGGCAAACGCATAGGGTGTTTCAGAAATTAAGCGTTCGATGATGTTCGGTATTGTATAGGCAGGATGGTGTAATCCGTGTTATTCAATATGGGTGACGTAACTTGTACTGTAAGAGCCCGCGGAGGGGCATATACAGTGTTTAGGTCTATGATTATTTCCTTCTCAAATAACCTTCAAACGCTCATACTGCCTAGGATTCTAGCGAAACTCTTGAATATTTAAAATGGCGCAGCTACGTGTGGCCCACCCGCCTCTCAGAATTTTATTATTGCGTAGTTCCTCGTGATAACAAAGAAAAATTGGGACCAGGGAATTCAACACGGAATTCTTTACTCGAAGTCTGACACGTTTATTACCGTCGTGTCATCTGTTTTCCATGTTTGTCCGAGTTTGGTCAGCACCTATAAATAACGGGCAACCCTGCGAGTAAACCCGCTTCATCTGGCAACCATCGTGAAGTGGCAGCCGCCATTTCGCAACAAGCCCCCAATTTTGCAACATTTCCTCGAAAAGTCAGGTGCGGATTCGCACGGTTTTGCAACAGGCAATCATTCGGCTCCAATAATTAATTCAGCTATTGACATAGCTAGAAACCGCTCTATGCAATCATTGCAACATTCGCACCGAATCGTACCGACCAGAAAAGCTAGTTTTCCAATTCGATTTTGACATTCAAGTAATGCCTGTATATCTATGAAAAAATTGTAACAATTTCAATTCTGACTGTGCACAATTTCAATTCTGACTGTGCACACTTTCAATTCTGACTGTGCACACTTTCAATTCTGACTGTGCACAATTTCAATTCTGACTGTGCACAATTTCAATCCTGACTGTGCACAATTTCAATCCTGACTGTGCACAATTTCAATCCTGACTGTGCAATTCAAAATGAATTTTCATATTGATATTCCTGTATTCAAACGCTATTTTGCTAGTGTTTCCGTTCATGTCTATAGAATAAAAGAAAAGGAATATCACACACAAAAAAAGAATCGGTCGCCACCCACAACAGAGCCAAACTGAAGGCGATTGCAAGTCCAAGGGCCTTAATTACGCTTATCATGAAGGCAGATACATATTCCTGGAAAGGGAAGCAACGGCCGTAAACTATGCATTTTTAAATAGGCTTCCCTGAAAGAGGTGGTGGTGGGGGTGGAAAAAGGGGGCTTTTTGATCACGCAAGGAGGCCGCTTTCAGGCTAAGCTGGACCTTCACACATGTTAAATTGGATGGACTTTGCGCAAGGCTGGCGTGACAAATGGTAGTGGTGGTGGCTAGGTAGGGTAGGGGGGGGGGGTGAATAACTGACCGGAATAGGAATGAAGGTATCGAGTTGATAACAATATTCCGGAAAATTAGACGCCCAAAATAAAAGGGGGGAGAATTTTTAGACATGGTGGCACCAGTGGACTAATATTAGACACAAGCTCGAGTTGTGTTTAAGAAATGACATTTCTTTCAGAGCCCTGCATTCAGTTTCGCCTAGAAGTTATGCAACCTCAGAAGCCGTTTTGACGAATGGATGCAGGGCTTGAAAAAAAAACAACAAGTTATTATCCAAGTAATATAGCTATTTTTCGCTCGTGAGGCTAAGTCAGGTTCTTTAAGTGTTTTTTTAAAAACTAATCGGGCGTAACTAAGACTGACAAGATGGTTGTTGTTCTTTTATTACTATACGAGTAGTGTGCAGTGGAAAATAATAGTTTCTGCATCCAACACGTTTGCAGTTATGCATCAACACTGTCGATATAAAAACTATGCATAACACTACACAAATAGCCATTCACATCAGTAACTATCATAGTTGCTAAATTAGGCCACACTTATATTATTTCTAAATTTCAATCACGTTGGATGCTAACCGCTGTGTATGAAACATTATTTTCTACAGCACATAAGTACTACAACAAAAGGGAAAGGAGGGAGGGAAAAATGTGAGCGTGTTTGAAGTATGCTCGAATATTTTATTTATAACTTAGCAATTTAATTATTAACTATTATTACGTGGTGTTGGGTACAGTTTCAAGTTCTCAAACTAATCAGCAATCCAAAAGTGAGGTAAGGTAACAACAGAGACGAGCTGCCTTGAATTTCCTTTCATGTTGAGTTAACTCGTAACACATATCGCAATTAGCAATATCGGAATGCAACCAGCAAAAAAAGTACTCTTTAGTCGTAGTAAACGAACCAGAGATAGAGCCACTTCGTCTCTCTATATGCATACCCTTTTTCTATGATATCAGGTGTCACATCCGGGTATATTGTTGCAATTTATAACCTGGGGTCATTGATCAGGGCATGTTGAGGTGCGGAGTTGTGTCACCCTCATTAGTGTGCACATACACCATAATTATGCTCCATTTAAACGCATCTATCTACCTTCTGACCTCGTTTGTTGTGATGTATATATTGTACAGAAGAAGAGGCCAAGATGGCTGATCATGTGTTGAAATGGCGCATGGTGCGAGGGGTCGAAGTTCTTTACGCCAAAATTTCTGGTCTCTCTTTTTTAAATGTATGATCCGACTCGAGTGAATATTTGCATCACGCAATAATTCACACACAACGCACAATATTTATTTCGATTCTTTTGCAATTTTTTTTAAAACAAATCTAACAATTACCGGTATGATATAACCAGAACCTTTGCGTAAAGATGGGGAGCAAGAAAGTGATAACAGTACACTAGGAGAGAATTATTTTTGTACGCTACTCTTCTCCCGAGTGACGGGCTATAATATTGGGTGTATGTGCGTATGAAGAGCTATCTGTCTCTGATTTACGCGTGTGTCAACTATAGTTCTAAAGAAGTAAAAAAAAATGCGATTGACCAGAAGGCATTTAATCGTGCATTAGGCCAGATCTAGCCTAACTCCACCTTTAAAAAATACCCTAAAACCTGGGACCATCAGGTGGGCGGTCCCTAATAAGTGCCAAGGGGTATTATATATGTTGGGGTTGCCAGATCCAGCTCGCTTAATTTTTTTTTTTTTTAATATCCACCTCACCGTTTCTGATTGGTGAGAACTTGGACCTTTCTTTTCTTTTGTAAATGTGTAGTTTGTTTGGTTAGCTAAATATCAAGCGTTGTGATCAGTGCATATGAAAAAGGTTGTGCCGATGACAAAATTCACCTTTTGAAATACAGGGTGAGGCAATGCACTGCCAATTACATACATCCCCAGCCTCATCTTCAATAATTATTTTCCCCCACACAAACAAAATATTGCAAAAGTTTGGTAAACACAAATAGGGGGCTGGTTAGTAGTACGAGAATTTGGGGCTTGGCAAAAGCCACTGAAAAATGGATGTCTGTTACACAGCGTTTGGCGGCGAGATGGACGCCGATATAGCATTTGGATGGGTGTGGAGGTGGTGGTATAGGGGGTGGGTGGGTGGTGGAGGTGCTTTTCCATCGACCAGGTTGAGGGGTGAATTTTTCATCGGCGCTTTTCTTGGAAATTCCAGTCCAAAAGCTACGCATAGGAAATATGGGCGGCACACGTGACAACTATAAGGGAAGGTGGGGTGGGATGATTATGTAGAGGGGTTGGTATTGGGGGTAGGTTAAGGGGGGAATAAACTGGCCGACCGCTTTTAGGATACGGTTTTTAAACGCATTTTTTTGTCACCCTTTCAAAACTGGAAGTTTGATAAGGATCGATTTGACACGCCACTTTTTTAAAGGGGGGAAAATAGTTGTTATTTTGTCCAAAACGCACGTTTTTTTTTGAACAATATCACAAATGGGACAGTATTACCAGCTTTCAACTATCTGCCAGGTGAAACTTTGAAAGTTGGAAGCGCTCCTAACACATTCAGCACACTTTTCCTGCTTACTTCGTTTTGAAAGGACAAAAAAAAATACGTGCTAAATCATGTATGTAATATTTATATTTCAAAAAAAAAGTAACCTTGGTGCACAGCAACGAGAATCAAAAAGAGGAGTGATCAACGCTACTTAACAAGGCATTATTTTTAAAAATATATATTACACACCTATAGTCCATTATTTTATTCCTTATTTCTTACGGCTGTGGTGATGGGGTTTAAAAGTCACCTATCTTTTTTTTATTTTGTAAAAAAATAATATACAAGTATGTTTCCCCTCACAATAGCCTCTTTTTAAAACCTGTTTTTGTGCAACCTTACGAGGCATAGTATATATCTTTACCCGACGCGTGCCCTGCGGAGCAATCCTAACTTTAACTGTGCCTCGTAGGTTTCTTGACAAATTATATAACTGAAGAATTTAAATAATAAAATAAATTTTACTGGGGGGGCGTAGCCTCGGGTGGGCTCCTTGAAGTAGCTTTTTGTAACCGCGAGCAAATGCTTCTATTTTCATGATGGGCGACTTGAACGCTTGATTACACCTCAAAAAAGAGCCTTTTTGTAACGACGATTATCACATAGTAATGTAGACTAGATGGAAATAGAAATAGAACAAGAGAAAAAGGAGACCATGCCGAGGCTCGGCTTGCAACAAAATAAAGAGTTTAAAATAAAAAATAAAATGGCATATCTCAGCCAACCAAATAACTACCTCGGAGCCCACGTGTGACTTGAATATGTGAGTATGTGCGTACATAATGTGTATGTGAGTGTGTGGGTTACACTTTTTTGAGGGGTTTTCACTGAGGGTATGTGGGGGTTGGGGGTTAGACATGTTCAATGGGAGCGGGCCAATCTGCAAGCAAGCCTCTCAAAAAAAAAAATCAAGCAGCTCTGGATTTATTTATTTACCTATTTATTTATTTTACCTAATCAAGCAGCATTTCATGTAGCCAAGAATTATTATAGTGTTTTTACGAATAAATTTGTCGTACAGTATCCTTCCTTTTTTTTATTTCTATTTCCTTTTGCAGCACAATTTCAGAAAGTACAAAAACCCGTCCGAGGTCCATCCTACACACAGGCCCTGCAAATTCAACCGGAAAACCTCTCCCATTCTCTCCCTTTCTTCTCCAGCTCCCAAGATTGGCCCAAAAAATAATTATTTTTGGGATGTCAAATTGGCAGAGGAAGGAAGGGAAGGGGGCAAAGACTTCCTCCCCCGCCTCCCACCACCCATCTAAACCCTCCTGGTTGGTCACCATGGTAACCGAGGGGTCAGTCAGCAGCAGGGGACGAAAGGGATGGTTTTGCCCACCCCTCAATCCCTCTTTACTATCCACCACCCCCCTTACAACCCCATCCTTTAACACAACCTTGGAAATATCAGTCTTGTCATCTAGATTTTTATTTATTATTGTTCCATTTTTTGGAGGGGGAGGTGGGTGGATGTTATCAATCTTTGTGTCCAAAGATCGATTTTAATAAATTGGACAATCAATCAGCGTCGGGGGGGTATGACCTTGATATACAGTCTTGCCCCCTAGAGGCAATATGCTTTTCAGGATTTTTTTTTATTTTTATCATGCGTTCAACTTTCTGCGTCATGAGCAACTTGGAAGCTTCATGCAAGTTTTGATGAGATTGCTCAAGTTTCTTTTTCTCATTGGCATCGTCAAAAGTACGGTCATATCTCCTTTATTGCAGTCGCCTTCGGTTCCAGAAAACAAATAGCTCAATAAGGATGTATCCTGTCTTGAAACCACCAGCAGAATTTTAATCTAAATATATTAGTTTAATTAGCCGCCAGCTTGAATGGTCCATCTTGACGTCACGGAACGGAGTCGTTACCGGTGCTAAAGATGACGTGACATGTCACGCTTAGTGACCCCTCTAGCTTCAAAAGGGACACCTATTTCCAAGCCCCGACAGTTGCTATCGACGTCTAGATTCCCCCTTTTCATCCTTCATCTGGACCATCCTTCCTTCCCTATAGCCACGGATGCCCATTGCAACCCTTAACAACCTTCCACCAATCAATCAATCCCATTTTGGTACATGACCCTCCCCATCTCCCTTCCTACCCCCCCTACTTCGACAAAGGATGACTCATTCATTTATTTTCCATCTTTTCTCAGAATCTTTCATAAAGGACTGGTAAATATTTTTCACTAGTCCTTTGACCCGGCCTGTATAAAAGTGGGCCATCGATGCAAACATTAATTTGGGCTTACTCATTGTGTTTTTCTCTTACGTATGTAGCCTAATCAATAGTCGAGGCAATTGAATCACTTTTAATCCTTGCATGATGCATTTGCCGCATATATATTAATATTATAATTATTTATAATATATTATATATTTTTGTCTGGCAGTCTACTTTCAAATCCCACAAAATCCCGGAATGACCATACGATACGAAGTCACACCCATATGGGCAAAATACAGTATTGTCCAACTAAACGCGATCATAAACGTCCCCTCCTCTTTGACTTCCTAAAAAAAAAACTTGGGTCATCAAATCCCCACTAAACGACATCTAATGAGGCGCAAAATCGAAATCCCGCCCTATTTCACGCCTTTAAAAAAAAAAACTCTAAAGGGACGAGTTGAAAGGGAGGAAACGGGGAGGATTCCTTACACCCCTTTTCCCCTTCCAACTCTTTTAATTTAAATAACAGTGTAGAGGGGACCCTCTGATCCGCTAAAAAAGTCAATGGCATACCCGCAATCCCTTCTCGCCAGCCTTTTAGACTCTCATTTAAAAGTAATCTGTAACCTACCCTAGGGGAAAGGGTTTTTTTTTGTGGTTACGTTAGGGGGTTTCCCCCTAAAGAGTCGGATGATTAACTCAGAAAAGAGTTAATCACATAATAAGATGTTAATAGTCAACTCGAAGCCTCAAATTCAAATCAGTATATGAAAGTATTTTTTCACAGAAAAATATTGGTGATCAATGTGAAAGCAACAAAAAAAAGGCCTTTCATGTGCCTGTCACTTTTCATGTTTCTACTGCTGGTTATTCCTTTGAATATCATCCGGATGACTGATTCAAAGCAAAACCTTTTTTTTTTGATACCCGATGTGAGTACACATGTTATATTCAGTCCAGGTTATCGTCAAATGTCATGCGAACAAAATAAGCCTTCAAATGGGCGAAATGGACACTTTGATATTCATGTCCTGTACTGTTTGTGTGTACGCGCTTTGAATACAATCTTGGCAGATGATGTGCTCGGTGAAAAAAAAATGGAATGGATTTACAACTAGGAAAAGGTCTCAGAAATTTCTAATTTCAATGGAATATCCACTGATGAACATTTAGTCTCATACATCCGGAGTCGTCTTTATATCTAAAAAAAAATATACTCGCGTGACAGTTAAAATAATATCAGAACGCAACCAGTGAAAGACTGTCAATATTCAATGTTATCCACCAAGGTCAGTAAAGTCCGTGACGTAAATATTATTTAATAATGATAAGCGCAATCGTGGCGCAATTAAGTCAAGTTCAATGAATTTTTTAAAACTTTCCTTACATTTTGGTATCCTACTCGTACAGTACATTTCAACCTTCTCTCATGGCGTTGGACAAAAATTAGCATACTAGCAACTTGCATGGTGTAATATGGTGTACCAATATGGTGCACCAATATGGTGCAATGAGCTAATTATTAGAGCAGCCCGCACCCCCAGGGGGTGCGAGTAGGTCACCCTGGGGGTGCGGAGAAAAGTACCCCTGGACTTACTGTTAGTCTTACTATATGGACTAGTCCAAATCGGACAGTTTTTCTGACGATAATTGCTTGAAAAAACCTCATTGCAATAGTCTCATCCAATCAAGTTATGACCTGCAAAATATACAGGGTGATCGAAAAAGATTGCGCGGATTTTAAAACCCTGTAACTCGAGAACTTGTAGACATATATCTTAATGATTTAATTTTTGAAAAGCTAAGAAGTGTCCAAAGTTTTGGTCTCACCTCAGTTTGAGTTTTATTTGGCGCTCAGCAGATTTTTTTATTTTATTTAAAAAAACTGTATTCGATCTTGTGCCCAACTCGCTCGATGATATCTGAAGTTACCGTTTCGATCCTATCTCATAGATGCTGGGTATGACGGGTCATTACGCCATACACATTGTTTTTGATGATTCACATAAAAAGTTGCCTCATCCATGAAACAAACCTGCCGTAGAAAAGTTTCCTTTGTTCAGCCTCCCAGTGTGCAAATTCTTGAATGAGTTTCCCAATGCCTAGTCCCTCCAGAGGCCCAGCTCTTACTCCAATGGACTTTTTTTGTGTGGAGGCACATGTATGGTGAAAAGATTCGGCATCTCTAGCACACATGGGAGAAGATTGCAGTGGTAAAGCCAGACATGTCTGAGTGGGGTAGGAATGACACTGATTACAGTATTTACATTTTTTGAGCAGAAAAAATGGGAGCTCATATCGAAACAAACTATGGTAAGTCTAAGTTTTCAATTTATAGTTTTAAAATTCGCACAGTCTTTTCCGATCACCTTGTATTTGTGATGGGAATGGCCCATTGGAACCATTGGCAGATATTGAACTGTGTTTCAGGAAAAATAATAGATGCAGGACCATGTTCAATACAAAATATTTTCACTACAAGACCAGTAGACAATGATGCATCTAAGAAAGCAGTGATTCTCCCTTTAATAAAGCTTATGCAAAATTTTATTTTAACCATTAAGTTTTACCATCATTGTTACTTGAGCTTGTACATCTACTTAGGACAGATTTTAAAATGTGCAACTAAAACTCCCTTTTAATATGGTATTTATGATCACAAGACACAGAAAGGCAAGTACATGACCGGTATGGTCATGTACTTGCCTTTCTATTGCGTCTAATGTTCATGATTATTAATTACATGGTGCATATTGCCAAATTGCAGATAGTGACAAAATAGCAAGCAGATAATTTCAAATCATAGTCTTCTAGCTGGGAATTTTAATGTCTGGATTGCGACGAACTTTGCAAACTGGTCATCATGATTACCAAAAACAAAAGATGCAATCATGATGTGTAAAGTAAAAATATTATTTTGTACTGTACAGTACAAATGACGATTGAGGACCATTTAACTAATCTCAGTGGAGCTACAAAGTCAGACCCTCAAGAATAATACCGATATATGTACTTTATCCAAAAAAGGCAATAGTGCAATTGATTTACACTATGTGATAAATCATTCATAAAATATGTGAGGATGTAGAGGAGGGTAACTACAAATACAGGAAACAAGAGCATACATGGCCGTAGAATTGATTCAGGATAACAAGGATGCATTCCATAACTTACTATTCCAGCAATTAATTCAAGCTGATCTCATAATGCGATGGGTAAGAAACTCAACGATAAGAAAACCTCCATACGAGGTCAAAGAGGAAATTATTACAAAGTCTACTAAAATCAGCAACTTATAACTTATAACATTTTAAAAACTATTATTTAGAAAAAAATAAAATGAAGAAATGGAAAGGGACTTCGGTAAAATTAACTACAGTCACACGCAGTGTGAGCAAGTACATGCTGTATTTTGAACCATTCATCCAAATTTTCATGTATCAAGAAATATATGTTCAGTAAGATTAGAAGCCCCCTTTAAAAATTTTCAGCCCTGTATTGAAACAATAATTGCCCTCTTTCAATTGAAACATCAATGCATATGAATTCCTCTATTAGCTTCTAATACCTGGAATAAAATATTTCTGGCTAAAGCCACTTTTTTTTTAAAGGTTCAGCAGCTGTAACCAGAAGCTGGAAGGTAAGGCACTTCATGAGTAAATTAAAACCAGTAATATGCTCAAAATATATTCAGTAACATAATTTGTCTAAAATGATACAATATCATCCAGTCTAGTATATTATACCCATGGTGTGCTTATATTTCTCGTAAATGTTGCAATTAATAAATTTCATGGAAATTGAAGCTAGCAAAAATGTTCAATAGTACCAGGTACTTCTGTGAATGTCGTAAAACAATGGATCCATAGATAACAGTTTTACACATTTATGGCCGCTCAAGTGACAGATAACTTTTGGCACACAGAATTTCTTAAACAAAGGCTACATAAATTGGACCTGATCAGATACCTCAATCTATAACATCCTGCAAAGATATGCCACGTTGCTCCTAGTGCTGATACCTCAACACAATTTAATTCTTGCCCTTCAACTCATACATGTCGTGCCGCTTTTGGTGCATCAGTGGGATCTGCTTCCTCACTTGATCCACATAATCCATATCTGAAATCATGATTGGCATTTTCGGTTGAACTGCTTATGATCAGGCGATGTTGATGTGCACAAACCTAGGTCAACAATCATCATCTCTTCCTGTCCACCTCCTTCAGTCAGTACTTTTCCAAAGGGGTCTATAACCATGGAGTGCCCGTAGGCTACATATCCTGACCCTTCAACACGAGCTGGTGACACCGATGCTACATAGAGCTGGTTATCAAGAGCCCTACCTACCTGCAACGCCTTCCAGTGCAAAGGCCCAGTGGTCATGTTGAAAGCACCAGGATACACCAACAATTTACAACCTGAGAAAAATGTCATAAAGCCACAAAAAGGGGAAAAAGTAAAAATAAACTCTTCATTTGAGTCAACATAAAAGATCAAACATAAAAATAGATTTTTAAACCAGAAAAAAGAAAAAATAACTTTGGTCCAGTATAGTACAGACAATTCTCGGATGCGCGGGAAAAAGTGCATAAGTCAAAAAAATAATTTTTTCCCTTACACTCTTTTCCCCCCGAATGAGGTGGATTATTTATAGAGGTGAATGCTCGGATTCGGGGGAAAAAGCACATAGGTCAAAAAAAATTTTTTTGACTTATGCTCTTTTCCCTGTGCATCCAAGAATTACAGTATACACTGATGGCCAACTGAGTTAAACAACTTAGAGTTTCGACTCATACCCATACTCGTGCACAATGCATTCAGCTTACCATTCTGAGCATAGAACTGGGCAATCTCTGGGAACCTAAGATCATAACAGATCCCAAGTCCAACCTTGCAGAAGGGAGTGTCGAAGGTGACAAACTCACTCCCTGGACTCAAAGTCTTAGACTCTTGGAACGTGATCTTTCCAGGAATGTCAATGTCAAAGAGATGCATCTGAAATGGAAGCAAATGGTAATTCTCCAGGAATTGCAAGTGCATGTAGTTTGCTGACCTTCCTGAATTTGGCCACCAGGTTTCCGTCAGGTCCCCAGACGGTGCATGTGTTATATATTTTGCTCTCATCTTTCTCAGGGATAGATCCTCCCACCACATACACTTTGTTTTCCTTGGCTGCTTTTGACAAAGCACTTGCAGACTCACCTCCTGGTATCTCCTCCGAGTACTGCTTGAAATGCTCTGTCAGGAGGTCATGTAAAATTCAAATTAAAGCCAAAATAGGCAGTAAGCAAAAAGCCACTGTATTTCGTGACCCTATGATTCAGTTATCATCAGTTTGAAAATGTTAATCATTAAATAAAAATATGAAACTTAAATACTCCAAAAATAATGAAGACCTCAGGGGAAGAACGATCAAGGTGAAACTGAGAAATTCCAATTTTAAATTTCGAACGCCCATAAATTTCCATTGTAAATTCCACTTTCCATTGTGACCTATGATCATTACTCCACAACCACGACCAAACCATCATATTCTACACTAATAATTAATAATAATTGCACGGACCTTTATTCTATTTATAGGCCTTGAGTAGGCTACAATGCGTGCATATTGGTTCCTTTTTGCGAAACACCCGGGTCCACTGGCAGGGGATCTGCAAGGTGCAAGTGCAATGTCTGTAACGGTATATTTTGTGAACTCCCTCGGGTGGATTAGTCTAGTGGAGATTCCACCCGAGACGAAGCCAGAGACGACCCAACTCTGCATGAGATGAAGGGTAGAGACCCTAGGCTGGGATCGAACCTGGGACCCTTCCATCTGTGGATGCATACGTTACCACAGTGCCACTCTGCCTCCCCTAACATCATTATCACACTAGTGAAGCTATCTTCTGAGATATGTAACTCATTTTTGACAAAAAGTGGACCTTGATTGTTCTTCCTCCGATGTCATCAAATGTATGAGTATTTTATTAAAATATACATTTTCTGTCTGACGTTGTGATCTAGTTTATGTTACAACCAAGAGACAATGAAATGATTTGGGGGCACCTTGTGAGCTTGCTAATTCTCCAAAATAAACCATATCAAACACAACAATTTTGCAGCCATCTTAGGACCATAATAATATTTTCATTTACCTGACACCATTTCTTAACTTCTACTGTCATTACCCCCACTGTCACACACCTATTCCATAAGGCGAGTTGAAGCACTCGGGAAGAGCCACCACATGCGCACCCTTTCCAGCTGCCTCGCTAATGAAGCTAGCAGCTCTGCTCAGGTTTACTGCCTTGTCAGCCGACACAGCAAGCTGAACAATTGCCATGCGAAACTCTGTAAAGAATTCACAGCATTAATTCACGACCATTATCTTAACCACGCAGACACAGCAGTGCACTATCGCTTGCAGTGTAAGCCAATGTTTTTCAAACATTAATGGGACTGGATTTCTGTCACACTCTGCAGACCTACTTTTTCCAACTCTTCCCAAAGAAGCTCTCGACATTCAATTGCGAAACAAATCATGATGCGCCATGCCTTGATCTGAACAAGACACAACTAGTTGCACTCTTTTGTACCAACAGGTGCTTATCTTTAATTCCCATCGTCAATAACCTGTCATGTTAAAGCTACAGGTTCAGTGGCAAGTGTTGCAATGCCGCGGTTCCATCGCAATTTCCAATTATCTGCACAGCTGATATCACAAACCAACTTACTGGACGCCGCCATCTTTCAAAAGAAGGATGGGGTGAATCAATCGGCTCCGCTACGAGCGCCACTTTCGCTCAACATTTAAGCTTCACACGAGCCGGATTTAAAACCGCTTAATTATTTTACTAATAATTACATGACCTTGGATCTGGAAACGCCCATGCGTTGAATTAATATTTCCAGCTGTGTGACGTCACAGTTCGGCGCGTGTTTCAAAGGGCAATCAAATTAATGACATTTCATGAGTGATTCCTGCTGATTCTTGCAATCAAAAACAATTATTTTGCGTGAGGTTTTAAAAAAGATGAGTTTTAAATTTTAAACAGGCGTTAAACAGACCTTTGGAAATTATAGGGAAAAAATATAATTTTAGTATTGAAATGTTGAAATCTAACCTATTTTTGGTTTTCTACGCAGAACATTTTTCACAGTTATTGGCACGTTAAAGGACGCCATTTAGATTAAGTTTTACGAACGTATTGATAAAAGCAAATCTCGACTTGTGTTTTAATTTTCGTGACAAAACTGGACGAGAAAATAAAGCACAAGTGTAAAACATCTCTTGCTGCAACAAATAGAGAAGAAATCATAAAACCAGGGGATATACTTTCACTGATTAGGAAAATTGTAACTAATAAGAGACACATAAGCAAAAATAAAGTTCGTATGTTTATAAATAAACAATACCTAACTCAAATTACGTCGTCTTATCTTGAGTTGGTATGTACAACAGGTCCAACATGTGTGTCATCTTCGAAGGTTGCCGCACTCATTATGCGATATAACCGCAGAACCACACAGGGTGAATACCCTGCTCGACAATAAAGCAATAATTTATTGTAACGATGCTGTACACACTATACTGTATACGTTATTTTGGACTGTGCGATTTTGCGAGTTTTAATTCTTCGGAATACCATGACTGCATGAGCCTGGACTTACTTTTATTAGCATGACATACGTGTTGTTAGCATTAAGAAAATTGTATTTGTCTTAAATGATTATTATCGCCAGGATAACTACATACCCAGTAGCGTAATATGTATAATGTGTACACTAATATTCAAACAACAAATATGCATTCTCACACTGCCCATAACAGTTATGATTATGCGGGGAACATTTTCAATACTTATTTTCCTCGTCTTTCGTTCACACATACGTCATAGGATATAAACGTGAGTACTTTTGGTCGTTTGGATAAATTAAAATTGTTTTCCCGGTATCTCGACCAATGCATGTGACGCGCAAAACCAGAATGAAACAACAACAAAAAAGAGAGAACCGGTTAAACCGCAAGCAGAGTCAACCAGGATAAAAGATGAGATTAATACACACTGTGTAGTTTCAGTCACCTTGGCAAGATGCTCACACCGCGAGTGTCCCTGACCTGCTTACTGGTCATCATATGCTTGGGGTAGGAAACTTAATTTATTACTAAACTGTTACAATATTATTTCATTATTTGATATTCATCTAATGTAGTAACTGAGTCATCAAACAGGCAACATTTTCAGTCATGCCCAAAAATATTACAGATTGGCCCACACCAGTTGCAGAGGGCCTCAAGCATTGAAAGGAACTAGACTGATATGCAGCAATGGCCAGTCATGTTCTGGCCATGTTTCTGAAGGAACAACAGTGGAATACAGGTGTAGGCCATATTTCACAAGACGTTCCCCAGATAGGAACAAAAAGGTTTGTGCCAAAAATGGAAGGTGGTCAGGAAAGGTGTCACCTTGTGTTCCAGGTCAGTTCATGCCAATAAAGGAAGGGGGAATAATTATGATATATTGTAATTATAAGAACCCTTGCATGTTAATTTAGTACTTGTGAGCCTCAGCCTCTTCATTCTTTGGCTTGCTTCTGAGTTAATTTGCAGGGCATATGGGTCAGAAGTGAAGAAAGGCGCCAATGCCACTTTCTCCGTTCAATCTGACTTTTTTTTCTGGACTAAATTTTGTCCCCCTTACTTTTCTTTCTGCCCTAAATATTCGGCACATCATTGCATTCATATAAAACCTGTTGTGATTGGCAGACTGCGGAAATGCAAATGGTGAAACTGTTTCCACCATATTCAATGGGAACGAAACAAACGCCAATCAGTGGCCATGGCACGCTGGACTCTACATCGTCAATGGCAGGACTCAGCCTTACTGTGGTGCAACTTTAATTAACACAAACACACTAATTACTGGTAAGACCTATTGCACTCTTCTGATATTTTAAAGCCATTGTATATACTCAATGTTATTTGCAGCTGCTCATTGCATACAGGATGGATCATATCGTTTGAAACCTTCTGACGTCTTAGTCGCTTTTGGAAAGCATCTGTCTGAGTTACGTCCGAAAGAAAAATATTCTCAAGAGGCGCAGGTAATTCATTCATTCGCTGTACAATGTGCTCCAAGATATTGAAGAAACATCCTGCATTTGCTTATACTCCTTATACTGTAGGTTGGAAACATAGTAATTCACGGTGACTACGACGAGTCCACACTGAACAATGATATCGCCTTGGTATTTCTGAAAAATGATGTCGAACTGACGCGAACTGTGAGACCAGTGTGCTCAGGACACCTATATCCTGACAAGGCGAACCATCACTTCGTGGAAGGAGTCAGAGGAATTGTAAGCCACATTGTTCCATACCCCCAACATGTGAATAATTTTTGTCTCACTGAATGTGACGTTACTAATAATGTTTTTATATCAAAAGGTTGTTGGATGGGGCGCAACGGAAGAGAACAGGCTTGCGGATACGCTGCAGATGGCAGAACTACCATTCGTTCCTGCGGATAAGTGCAGCCCATATTTTGAGTCCAGATATCTTCGTGAAACTAATTTCTGTGCAGGGTATCACACAGGTGAGCGTTACATCAGGGTATGAAATAACACTGTGATGCAATATTTAAATGTCATTTCGGATAGCTTAACCATTTTTATCAAATGTGAAATAATTAAGTAACCTTCAAGCGTGTGTTAATTAGGAACAATTAATACCATTTTGCATTTCAGATCAAAGCAATGTTTGTGGAGGTGACAGTGGAGGTGGACTTGTGTTTCGCTCCAAAAATGTCGACGACAGGTGGTACCTTCAAGGCGTCACTAGTGCAACCAACAAAGACATGGAAAGCAAGATGTGCATCCCAAAAGTGGCCATCTTCACTCGCATAGACAAATACTTGTCCTGGATCAAGAGGAACATATTAGAGTATGATAATAATAACAATAATGGTGCGTAACTACTGAAGTAGAATAATGAGCCGGCAACAAAAATAAAGGTATACCAATAATAACACTATTATATTTTACAGATGCACACACACCCTGGACACTCCCTCCTCCAACTGAACCTCTTCCAACCAGGTGTAGTATATATTTCTCTCTAAAGTGCATATGGTTTAAAAGTAATGATTCATAAAAACTCATACAGTGATTTCATGTGACGCACCATGTGTGAAGATGTGTCATTTGATTTTTGCAGCATAATTTGCACTGATTATATTAATTTCTGCCTAATGCTCACTTCACTTGGTAGGAGCGGTGCAAAATGCAATGACAACGACTGCTGCAAACAAATGCAAAATCATAATCCAACCACAGGTGCAGGCTACCTTCAGTTCGAGTCAAGGTGTGCAAATGGAGGTCTACACTGTATCCAAAGCACTGGATGTGCAATCTGCTGGTGTCCCAACTCCTCTGAAAGCAACTGGACTGGAGACCCAGTCTGTCGATTACCCTGCTAATTAAATTATAAGTTTCACAACTGAACAAATAAAAAGTCTTAGAGATTAAAATATTATGTCACTGCATAAACATCCATCGTGCATATGCAGACCTGGTCCTATAGCAGAATCTGGATTTTTAAACCAAAATTAGATTTTGCTACTTGGCAAGTTGGCAGGCATGAAGCTGTTGGCAACCTTGCTTAAACATGGCGGGCTTTGCACCACAAGGTTGGGTGTGGTGCTTGCAGGCTGTAAGGCCCTGCAAATCTTCTTGGTACTTCTCTGTCTGACTGGAGGCAGGCACGAGGTTGCTTCGTCCACTTCCATGCTTGAAAGGATGGAGAGCAGCTCACAGGTGACATGTTGGCACAGCGAAGCACCTATGCAGCATTTTTAATATGTTGTATTTCATACAGGATATGTCTAAGCGACACAAGCAAGCAGATGCTTGCACCTCAACAACTAAGCAAGTCAGCTTCGACAGTCTGGCACCAGAAGTTAAATTGAAGATCTTTTCATACCTGGATAAGAACGACCTCCTGCTGGTTACCTACCGTGTTTCCACCAAATGGCGGACACTGTCACTGACTGCTACTCTGTGGAGATCATTGGACCTGAGAGGCATGACCATACCCACGGCTGCGGTTCTGGGAGTGCTGGCTAATGGGCAACTTTTGAAGCAGGTTGCAATATCAGGGCGGAGTGATGACAAGGAACTTATGCAAGCTGTTGTTGGTGGTTGTCGTCAGTTAGAGAAACTAAGTTTGGATGGTGTGAAAATTTATGAAGGGGATCTCTGGTATGAATTAGCTGAGAACTGTAAGGAAATTGCGCATGTTGAGCTTCGTAATACTTTTTTTTCGGGTGAACCTCTGTTTAATGGTCTATCAGAATTTGAGAAACTGAAGACACTTGTCTTGCACAATGAATTACAATTCTTGCATCGTAGCCCTCATGACTGGAACCTTCACTTGACAGAATTAACTCTCTTATCTCCAGTGTTAGCTGATTATAACATGTTTGAAATACTCGGGAAGCTTAGGTCCACATTAGTTAAGTTGACATTTGATGGACTTAATGTTAGTGACCACGCTTATGCATCACTTGCTTTGTGCAAGAAATTGGAACTGGTTCACATTAACCGTGCATGGTTCATTAATGTTGTAGGTATGGTTGCAGGCCTAGGAGCTCTTTGCAACTTAAAGTCCGTGAGAGTTCACTGGGGGATAAGACTAACCAATAATGCCATCAAGTGTCTGCTTAACCTTCCAAGTGCTGTGGAACAGTTGACCAGTCTGGATTTGTCATCAACCAGGACAAATGACAGTATTGTATCGTACATAACCAGAAAATGCCCGCATCTGACTCATCTGAATTTATCCAAATGCGTTTTAGTGACTGATGTGGGACTTCAGACAATAATGTCAAGTTGCCCAAGCCTCTCATCGCTTGACATCCGTGGTATCAGGCGCATCACAGCGGCAAGCTTGCCACTTGTCAGGTCAAGGCCAGACTTGCAGGTTTTTCACGAGCAGGTGGGAACAGGTCCTTTGTAACTTAAAATGGTGATTCTGTATTTTGGCTATTTCACTATTAGCTTCTCATCATATGACATGCATGCATTTTACACATGGAGATGATGGGAATATGACTATCTTAACTATGAGGATTGCTGCAAGTCTAATTTTTTTTGTCATGTTCCTGCAACCAAGTTTTTGTAGCAAAGTTGTTTATGATATCCTCTGCTCAGAATATTGCTGCTGATGTTTATAATCAGATATGTAATTCCTGGATTTCTAAGGGTGCTGACTTTTGAATAGTCAAGAACTGTATTCAGATGAAACTTGGCCATCTCAAATTGTGATAATTATAGTGGTCAAATGTTATTTTGTCGAAGTAAACGTTTGTGACATTTGTTTCAGTTTGTCTTCACTTACTCCTGAGACTCGCTTATTGTTACTAATGTCTATGATCTTCATAATGCTGGTGTGTGAATTTTGAAAAAGGATTTAATTGGACAATTTCAAAACAAACAACAACAACACAATCATTATATTTCCCGTATTTCCCTATAAGGGGTAGTAAGCAATGAAGGAAACATAAAACACCACAGTAATAGGCACAGCACTCAACTAACTTGTCCTCAAATTTCACATTCTATTGGGTTCTATGGCAGTGATGCTTGTGCTCATGATGGTGGTGGGTGCATGATGACAAGGGAGAGGTACAGCCATGGTCCTGGTCATGGCAGTGTGGCATGATTCTGCTGGGCATCTTGCTCTAATTATACAGGGTGGAGGGAAACTCACGCCCAATCGCCAGGTAGACTTATATGACTCGTAAAACTGTGCAATTAGTTTTGGGCACCCTTGCATAGTTAATGCACATGGCGCCGTCAAAGTTTTGTGATGTCACATCTGTTCCACCAGCTATAAAGAAGCAAAAACCAGCTCGAGGGCCTCCAAACAATCCAGCCTTGGGTCCGTAATACATAGTCCATGTGCAATAGGTGATCAAATCCCGTCAAAGTACGAATCGGGTACGACACTCGTGCACTTGTCATTTATACCTCATATTTTACCATCTGGCCTGCTACACTTTGAAGGCGCCGTATGCATTAACTACACACTGGCGCCCAAAACTAATTACACATCCCTATATTAGTTTTGCGAGTATATCAGTCTACCTGGCGATTGGGTGTGCGTTTCCCTTCACCCTGTACAGGAATTTTGCTGGTAGGTCAGTGTTTTTAGTCATGAACTTCTCACAATTTTTAGAAGCAGATGACTTTTCCCCTGTATGTATACGAATATGTGACATTTCAATTTTCTGTGAGAAGAAAACCCTTTACAGCACAAAATAATGACATGTATTGATGGCATATAAGACGTACTTTCCCCCCCCCAAAACTTGCTCAGAAAATCGCCCTGTCTCATATGCGATAATATACTAAATACTTTTTTCCCTGAATATGATCTTTCGAAATGGGGTGCGTCTTACCTGTAAAATACAGTATATCCTAGAGGAGGCGTGGATCTTGCTTCGAGTGCTTCCACACCTACCGTACTCCCCTGGCCTGGCCTCCAGTGACTTTGTTAGTTAGTNGGGGGGGGGGGGGGGGGGGGGGGGGGGGAAGAGACAGAGAGAGAGGTTCCCAAGGGAGAGCGCTCGCGCTCTTAAGTAGTCATTTCTGACCCTCTTAAATATACGAGACCCTCGACTAGACCTTTTCTCTTGACTCTTGGCAGAGAAGGGAGTGCAATTCTGTCGGGTGAAAAGCAGAAAAAGACCCGCTCAAGCGAAGGTGACTGTCAGTGACTGCCTGACATGGACGGGATTTGAACCCCGGACCTCCCGCTTGGCTGGCCAGTAGAATAGCCATTAGACCACCATGCCCCCCGCCTCCAGTGACTTTCATCTGTTCAAATATATTTAAAAAGTCCCTTCGCCGATACCATTTCCAAGACATTGTTGACTGTGAAGAGTTGTCCGGGAGTCAGTGCACCGAACCACCAAAAAGTGGTTCCTGGAGGGCCTGGAGAGGTTGACCAGTACCAGTGAATTCTGCTCCAGGAGAATTCTATCTATAATGTGTGCCTATTTTCTGATCTGCATGGGCGCAGTGTCTGTGGCAGAAAAATAATTGTACATCATTTTGGAACGGCCCTCGTAGTTCTAAAATATTGGCCAAAATAATGACAAACAACTAATGAGAACATTAGGACTCAATTATTGCAGCTGCAAAAGCAGAATGGATGAATGCTGAAAAATTAAATGCCACTCAATTGATCACATAGTGCTCTATCCTCCAAACAATGTTTTTTACATTCATTTGTGGATTTCGTTGGAGAAATTCCTCTCAGACAATTAAAGATAAATACTGTATGCAATTATTATTCAAGGCCAAAACTTCAGGCATGGGGCTTGCTCATTCCCTTCTTGCCTCCTACCATGGTACCTCGCTATTCTAGATTTTAAAACAGAACTCTAGTTCAAAGCACACTTCTTTATGGGTGTATAGGTACAGGCACTTAAGAAAAGTGACAGCCAATTGAGCGGAAAAAAACAAAAAAAAAACTTTTTTCCAGCTGCCCATTTAAATGGACATATGGTCTCAGGACAAGAAATCTACCAGTCCTTTACAAGTCTACAGCAAACTAATTATTATTGCACATCCCTATATTAGTTTTACAAGTATTCTCATTTATCAGTCTACCTGGCGATTGTCCGCAAGTTTCCCTTCACCCTGTATATGCACTATCCATAAGGAATCCGAGTTATGTACAAATCCAACTTACGGACAATGATTATATAATAAGAGAAATTGAAGTTTTTTGTCAGATATATCTCTAGATTCAAAAATTAACATTTAGGAGAGAAATTATGAACAAAGACGCCTTGTCCTTGCTTTTATTTAACTTACACATTTACAAGATTTAGAATCTGAATGACAGTCTGAAGAACAAGGAAAAACTTTGGATTAACCTTGGTCCCAACGGGTCCATACATGGAAGACATACATGTGCTGTATTATGATGATGATGTAATATTCATGGCAAACAATCCAGTTTACTTACAGAAGATTGTACATCTTTAAAAAGATATGTTTTGGGGAGAAATGTTTCATCTTAAACTTAACCAAGTACAAAACATTAATATTTTTCAAAAAAAGAGAGGAAGTCCTCCTGCAAAGATTTTACTACAATCCTAACTTAAGCTCTATTTCAATAAGCCATTATTGATGTCTCTGAGTTCCTTTCAACTCCTCCAGATGATTTCACCAAACACACCTACATTTTTCCAACTATGCCAAATATGCAATAAGATGTGGCCAACTCTTTGGAAATTAAAAATTTGATATACTCAATCATTATTACCACTTTAAAAATTAAAGATACCCCAAATTTTGCCATCTGGTGTAAATTATCTGGGGAATTACCGTCTTGGAATGTTCAACAGCACTATTTGCTTAAAAAAATCTCATGGTTCCTTGTTAACATTTCAGTCTGGACCTGCTCCTGTATCCAAAGTGTTACCCGTAGTTTCCTCTTCCGCCTCTTTGTCTCCGTCTTCATCCAAAACTTGCTGGAGCGTCGAGATCTTCAGCATCACAGCTCTGACTGCTGGCCTACTCCCCAGGTCCTCTCACTGAAAAAAAGAAATACCATATTTGACTTAAATATTAGCTGTCTCTAACCAAACAAAAGTCAAAAAGATTAGGCTCTATCAGACAAGCATTAATTTGAAATATAAGCTGGTCATAAATTCAGTTGCATAGTAGGCAGTATACTGTACAGTATCCTTGTATAGTATCAATATGAAAACATTAAACTTATCACTGGAAATGCACTAATTGCATTTGAGATGGCGAATAAAGTGTTGCCGTAGCCGTAGGTCGTCCACAGTAGCCTACATTAGGCCATTAGGGATTTACAGAAAATAAAAGTCCACTTGAAAACGATTAGGCACTTTCCTCTCTGTTTCTGACAATTGTCCCTTATATTTGGCAGCTGTCACACTATGATTTTTCTTCGAAAGTTTTACTCGATCTACAGAGAAGATCGGTGTAATTTTTAAGGTCAAAAAGTGACGCCATCCCACCCCTCCCCCCCCCCTCCCTCCCCCTCTCATCATCTTTGGTCATCAGGTAGCAAACCGACCCTTCGATGATGACGTAATATGTGTACGGCCCGCCTCTCGGAACAGTGCAATGGGCAGATAAAACAAAAAATGGCGAGTCCAACTCGTACTCCCAAAGCGCAGAATTTATGAGGTGCATTCCACAAATAACCTCAAAAGGAAGCACCGAAAGGTATGTAGGCCTCCTGTACCGGCATCAAAAAGTCAATTGCTTGGGTTTCTGAATCCGGCAACATTGCCACCCCGTTAATCTCCCTGGAGACTTGAGAGCCCACCCTGGTCACCTTCCATGTCCTCTTCCTCTTTCCCTCCAGGCCACGGTGCTCCAGGAAAAAAGCTCCCACCCGACACCCCGACTCCACACAAGGCCGAGAAGACGACACACTGGCCACAGTGCACAGTGGACACACTACACAAGAAGTCAGCTTCAGTCGCTTCGCCAACTGGTAGATAGCACAACTGGCACCAGCAAATGCAGTCACATTTTGACAAAATTATTACTTGCCACACAATTGGCTCCATATCAACTTTCCACAACTTCATAGTGAGTTACCAAGACAGACAGGTACTCCTTGTGGGTTGCTACTAAAGAGATGTGGCTATGCCGCTATATGAATGGGTGATTAGAGCAGAGTGTTTGTCTTACCCTCATCTGGTTGTGGTGCATGCTCCCTGCCATCCTCTTCCTGTTCTGGTCCCACCTCCATGGGCCTGACCATCCCCTCTATGGCCTCGTTCACCTTCTCCATCCTCTTCAGAAGCTGGACCACCACCTCCTTGTGCTGCCCTACCTGGGTGAGCATGAGGTTGAGCAGGTCAATGATCTCCTTTGCACAGGCGGAAGGGTCGTGGCAGTAGCACTGGCACTGGTGCTGGGTCTGGGTGGAAGTCATTCTGCTGGGCATGACGGGGGAGACGAGTCCTCTGCGGAACGAAGATCCGTTGAATATAGGCTCAGAGGCAGAGTCCGACGGTGGTCACAGTGGGAGGGAAGGAAGCGAGTCCACCGCGAGGCCTACACGAGACGGAACTTTGGCGCCAAAAGCAGACAGGGGAGTAGACAACAGACTGGCCGAGTCAGCGATGCCCCGCCAGAGGGAAGCACTGCCCTCACACTCACTCATTCAGCCCCAGCCAATCGGGGAGCCTCCTGGAAGGAAGCGAGTTGCGTCGACTGGAGATCGGAACCTGATTGGCTGAATGTTAACCGAGGCGCCATGTTGGGCCCCAGGAGGGGATGCCCCCAAAAATGTACAAACTACAAATTCATATCTCGAGATCGGAAGGAGCAGAAACGATGTGCTTTCCGGGCACAAACGAAGCACAAACGATTGCCATGATCGAACATGAAATTTGCGAAAGTGTTCGGGCCAACTTAACGGACGTTGTGAACGACTCATAAGGGTGGTCCTGCAGCCCTTCGTTCGTAAACCGGGCACTAATTACTGTACGACAAAAATTCTTAAACATTATCATTATATGACAGACGCTAGCTGTCCTTGAGGGTGGACGGGTGCTGGTGGTTCCTGACTATTTACGTCCTGGGGGGAAAAAAACACCATCGCCTGGAGACGATCGTCAACTAGCACCTTTGGGTGAGATGTCGTCGTCCATGGTGAACGCTGTTTACATCGCCCGTCGAACACACCATTTCGTGCTGGACAGTTTACATTGTTTTTGCACATTTTTAATCATATTTTTTGTATATGTATATGTGTGTACATTGCGCGAGTGTTTATGTGTCTGTATGACTGTATGTATGTACGTATCATGCAATCCTTTTCATTATCATCCTATCCATTATCCTCTCACCTCTGCGTGGCCTGACCAGTCACCAGAAGATTCATGAAACTGGTTGTACGAGATTGCCAGGTGGATTGTTCCTGGTCATCGCTGCAGGTAACCCCATCTTGACAATATGCCGTAAGTGTAATGAATGAATGAATGATCATTATACGTACTTGCCCTAAGTCATAATTATTTGACCACCCCCAAAGAAATGGAGTGTTGGGGTTATACACAAGATGTGATAAAAAGTTTCCATTAATATTATCCGGACTTTAGAATGGATAATTTATTATGAATAGTAACAATTGAGCTAGGAGAATACAAAATTTGAAGTTAATTTGAGCGTTAACAACTGAAATAAATACGATTATACCTTGGACAGTGAATTTCTGTGGGGTCTGGTAAAAATTGCTGCCACTATCATGTTTATTTCTTACTTACTTAGTGGGATGTAAATGTTGATAATGAACCTCAGGGGTCACACAAACCCAAAAACTGTATTGAAATTAATTGCAAAAAAATCTACCACGGAATTAAACAATATTTATCGTAAGTGGATTTTTCCAGAAATTGATACACTTGGCTGTACCACATTTAACGGTGTTATTTATAAATAAATTAAAATGTGATAGTTTTTTTTACGTTACCCCGTGATAAGGCTGAGCCTTTTAAGGGGGGGTGGAATACCACCATTTCACTCCATTTTCCTATATTAACTTCATTCACCGGTGCAAGGAGTCAAGGATGTAGGGTAGGGATAGGGATTTTTGGGGAGGGAACATTGGTGCAAGTGCAATGTCGGCAAAGGGGTCATGTGCTGTTCCCCAGGAGGGTAGGTTGCCAGACACCTCCTTGGTGCAGGTCAGAGACCCTCCTGACGCAGGTGAAAGGAAAGTTCCCCAGGCGGGGATCGAACCTGGGGCCTTTCACTCAGCAAGCCGAGACGTTACCATCTCGGCCATCTACACCTCCCCTAAAATGCGATAGTATTGTTTATCTAGAACTCACAAGTCAGTCCAATGCACGGTCTTAGAAGGAGAGGTCGGGAAACTCGCCGCCATTTTGCGTTCCGTTACTCATTCCCGCCGTGGCGCTGACTGGAGGTGGCCATGATGTGACCTGGATCGTGAACATCTCCATATTGCGGCCATCTTGGTATACGCTATCGGTAGCTAAGACCGTGATCGGTAGTAATCGGGAGGGGGGTCGCTGATAAACCTAGTAATCGGGAGGAGGGTCGCTATCGTCGCTATAGTTGTTATGGCGAATGAACGACACGCACAGCGAGATTCCATTGTTTTACTAGCGCCGCTGCGGGAAGGAATAACGGATCGGCCTTTTCTATTGCGCTGGGATAGAAGTGTCCATGGGCTGGTCCAATGTGCTACGATAAAAAATTTCAATTCAATTAAAATAAAATGGCTTTAAATATTCCTTAATTCAAAAATGCACAGAAAATTTCATATATGCAAACCATGATAAATGTTTTCCAATTCTGTGGTAGATTTTCTGTAATTAATGTCAATACTGTTTTTGGGTTTGTGTGGCCCCTGAGGTACTATATCGCCCAAAAAGATAGAGACGATTTTGCATTTGACTCAAGTGCAACTTGCACTTGAATCAAATGCCAATCGTCTCTATCTTTTTGAGCGATATAGTACATTATCATCATTTACATCCCACCAAGTAATAAATAAACAGAGTGGCAGCAATTTTTACCAGACCCCACAGAAATTCACTGTCCAAGGTATAATCGTATTTATTTCAGTTGTTAACTGTCAAATTAACTTCAAATTTGGTATCCTCCTAGCTCAATTGTTACTATTCATAATTATCCATTCTAAAGTCCAGATAATCTTAATGGAAACTTTTTATCACATCTTGTGTATAACCCCACCACTCCATTGCTTTGGGGGTGGCCAAATAATTATGACTTAGGACAAGTACCTTGCATTACACTCTACAGTTAACACTCACTTCAGAGTACTAAACCGATTTGATAAGTAAAAAACAAATTAGCCAATTTCCAAACAAAATGATATGAAGACAAGGACGAATACCATTTTGTAATTTAAACATAAACATAAACATAAACACTTGCTTAAAAATTGTCGATGCCTAAATTTAAAATGCAACAAAACAGGTGTACAGTATTTTTCCGGCCATTAAAGCAAACGCGCAGGAAGATTCTGCATTTACTTACTGTACTGTACCGTATATTGCATGATGGAAACGTAACAATGGACGTAATGACGTAAACTGAGTCCACACTAAACAATGATATTGCCTCGATATATTTGAAATGATACCGGTATGTACAGATGTCTAGTATGCCTATGAATGAACTGAATGACTGATGGCTATACTTACAGAAACACAGAGCAGTACGTACCACGCCAGATAAAAGCACGAATGAAATTCTAGTAAGATTAAGCATATGGGAAAGCAGAATTATCTTGGTTGTGCCTCTCCACTGCCTGTCCACTGCTCTCCACATATTATCATGACTTGACAATTTCGCATTTTTCATAATTATCATCCGAAAGGAAGACTGAAAGGACTTGACAGGAAGACTGCACAACTCCCAAATCAGGGTCAGTTTAACAGCTTTATGACCGGAGTGATTCTGGCTGCAACTTCCAGCTGCAATACCCTAGAACGTCAGGGGTACCAACTTAGCCATTCACGCGAAATAATTACGCAATTAT
>JYFJ02003123.1:0-46263 GCA_000934665.2 Catajapyx aquilonaris | reverse complement strand
GTGGGGGAGGCAAGAGGGAGGGGGGGGGGCGACCGTTGGGGAGTTGGCGGTATACATTAATTTCGCGATCTCGGGTTTGCGTCTACATTTAATTTGGCGATCTCGAAAACGGCAGGGAAATTCGCGGTTTTGAGGATTTTTGAAAATAGGTTAGCGGGTGCAAGGAATCCAACGGCGTAAGTCCGAGGTCTGTACGACCTCTGGAAGTGGGAGATCTTTTCCATCCTATATCCTCCTCGGATTGGGGCTTTATATATATTAGATTACTGTATATTGAAGTTGCAAGCCTTTAATTTTGAGTTGCATTGTTGACAGATGCCCATTGTGACATATGTACCATGCCTGAATGCATTTTAGTGTGTAACGATGATGATCAATTTACGTGGTTCGAAAAACGTGATTACTTCACTAGACCTAATCGATCGATAACTTGTACTCAACAAGTTAGGTAGTGTACAGTACGTACTACGTATGGAATAATGTGGCTCGAGCATTCAACACTCCCATCTCTCCATTGCTGCAGCTGAGACGAGTAAAATGTGAATTACTCTTGACCTTTGACTTCTGAAGGTACCAAATGGGACCTTCGGGTCTTTTAAATTTTGGAAGTAATTAATTTTTTTTCCCTTTTCCCTGTAAAGCCAGGATAAACAATGTTTTAGCATATGTTGAGGTTTTTAGTTATTGACTTGGAGCGTACTGGTCGTCAGCGGGAGTTTTGAGTGGCATCTAATTTTAGACATCTTTCGCTTCTTAATGTTCAGTTGGTGCTAAACTAGGTTATACCTGGTGGTGTCACGCTTGGAAATGAGGCGTTCTTGTTCCGCTCTGTCGGTATGAATCATATCAGATCATATGTAACAGTAATTTTTAATTACCCACCTAATATACTTAACATATTGAAGGTGCGAGTCGAGGTAAAAAAAAATTGCTAAATATTGAGAGGGCATTGTCTCGGCATGAAAACCGGGCATTGCGGGTTACAGGGGTCGCTGACTCCGAATCCGATGTCCAACTGAGATTATTTAAAAATGGTGGATGCAATATGGCGGTTGTTTTTTATATACATTTATTACGGTATTTTATATGCACCGAAATAAACACTCCGGGGTTTTGGTGGTAATTGAATTTGATTTCAATGTCAAATTGACGCAATTTTAAGTAGAAGGCATTTTAACAATGGGTTAAGTAATGGGCAGGGCCATGCAGAGGGAGGGGACGGGGGATGGGGGGCAGCTGGGTACACTTTCCCCGGGCCTCGGAGAAGCAAGTCCGGCCAGGGGGCCCCGTGAAGGGCCCCAGGACGGACTTATACAGTACTACCAGCCGACAGAAACGTACTGGGCAAAACACCCAATCCCAATGGCATCTGAACACGTTTGGGACTCTGGGCCCAATCATTTCTGGAGACCCCTTTTCAATACTGACTTTTAATTTACAAATTTTGGCAATAAGTTAATAATTAGCCAGTTTGAGGCCCCTCTTTGGGTTGGGGACTCTGGGCCCTATAATTCAATACTGGCTTTTAAATGTCACATTTTTTCCAATAGAAATTCGCCAATTTGGGGGGCCCTGTTTCGGTCTGGGGCCTGCCTGGGCAAACGGCACGGTCGATGCCTTGACCCCTGTCCATATGCGAAGATTCGATAAGACTTGCCCAAACACACAATTCTCTCACCCTGAAAATGCGACCACTCAAGATGTGGGAAAAAGGAAAAGGGCTAAAAATGCGTACAAACAGGGTGTTCGGAATTTGCCTACGTACTGTATAAAGGGGAACCTAGCCGAAATTTTAAAACGGCCTTAAAATGAGCCCTTGGAGAATATTGTTTTTGGCTAGTGGAAGTGGTCAAAACCCAACGAACATAATATATTATGTACAGGGTCAGATAGTTGGCGGATTGACTAGCCCATATGAGCTCATAAACCCTCCGTATAATTATGTACATCAAAAGACGGAGGAAGACAAGGAGAACGCAACTATAGAATTAGCTTTACTCGAATATGTAACCAGAAAAACGTGTGGCATTCCATCGGTCACATATCTCAGAATTTTGGCCCCCTAAAATTAGTGATGAATCTGCAAACCATCCCTAATATTTTCTCACAAGCCATGCATATACCTGGTTTCAAATTGAACATAATGTTAAACCTTATGTGGGCCACAACTCATGTCACCAAATGTGACTGACGTTACGCAAACACATCACTAATTATCGGAGTCCAAATTCTTGGACATGTGACTGAGCATGTGACGAATAGAACGAATGTCACACGTTTTTCTGCTTACATTTTTGAGGAGAATGTGTTAATTTCATAGTTGCATTTTCTAGTCTCTTTTTACTTCATTTGATATCTATGTTTATTGGATTTTGACCAATTCCACTAACCGAAAATGCTCTTACAAAAAAAATAGATCAATTTTAGCCCTTTCCAAAATTTCGAGGATTTACCCCTCCTCACGCTATTGAGCAATATGGATGAAACTTGATATTAAGCGTTATGGAATAGGTGTGCACTTCTGTGTTTTTTCCACCAAAATCCGAGAGGCTCAAGCAACATTTCAGCCCACTTGATTCGGAATGACCCCAATATTTCGAGGACTTTGGTTATTTGACAGCCACAATGTTGAAGACAAAATTCAGACAGAATGAAAGGTCACCGGTGACCTATATGGAACATGCAAATAGCAATGAATTTCCAAGGACAAAAATGTTCATTTTTGTTACATAGTGTAATAAATTATAAATGCCTCGTGTCTGGCATTTAAACCCCTAATTAATTAAGCTTCTATGAGTGCAAGAGGAGCCATAACATTGCAATAATATGGGCTAGGTTCCCCAACACCCCATTTATAGCTCTTTTACTTTTTTCCGCATCTCGACTGGTTGCATTTTCAGGGTGTGCGAATTGTTCTGTGCTTGTGCAAGTGAAATCGGGACCTACTGGCGCGTCTCATTGACTGCTTTGTACCTTTTTGGAGTCTAAAGCCTGTAACTTGATTCCACTTTACACAGAGCAATGGCTACTGTGAATGGCAGGGAATTTAGTGATGATAACTTATGCGTATGAATTTATTTTTCCCTTACTGTAGATGATGTCTCAAAATGGTTGGCAAAACCTGTAGACATGTTTAAAGGTATTTACTTATTTATTTTAACCAAAATTGCAAACATCGCTAATATGAAATGTGGTATATTTGTAAAGTCTGCAAGGGGGTTTTTTTTTTTAGAAAATTCGAGCAGAATTAATTTCCAATTGTAACTTCATTATATGCCTTAGACGGCTAACTTGCCAACCATTCCCAACCATGTAACCATAATAGCATATGTGCGTTTGTGACTTCAATGTCAAAGGTCAATAGTAATTGTTTTGGTTACGTGTGTTTTATGTCGCATAACTCCTGCCCGAGGCCTCAGACAAGCTCAGCAGGGGCCTGTTAATGGACGGTATTAGGATCTGCATCCGACCCTCCGTCAAGAGAAATCCAGGTGGAAAATGAAGAAGCGTGCATTTTTCTCTGCAGGTTCATTCTCCTCATTATTGCTCCTGATTGTGCAGTGTTTGATCATCTACCAAGAATCATATTACCTACTAAAATCATAGCAGCTAGTGCCTTACAGATATCTTAAATTACTCTAGTTCGGTATAAATAATTTAATTTAACTTAGCATCACATATACTGTAAACCGCAAAACATTAAAAGAGCATCACTGGTGAATCTCTCATGGAACAGCAATTTTTAATGCTCCTCTAATGCTCCTGTGATGCTTTTTTGTTCCTAAAAGCATCACAAGAGCATTGGCAGAGCATTATTAGAAGAGCATTAAAAATTGACGTTCCATAAGAGACTCACCAGTGATAGTCTTTTAATGTTTTGCGGTTTACAGTGTACGTAAGATACAACGTCAGAATTTCTTGAAACAACGTCACTCATTAACTAACTGTAAGATAGCAATAGGTATTACAAGAGGAGGTAGAATGGCGCCACAGCCTCCCTGGTATGAGAGATCTTTATTTTGTACGCAAGTCGCGTGGTTGCGTGAAGTTTGAATTCAACCCCAACACATTAGCTTGATTGAAGCTAATACCTACCTAGTGTGTACGTGTATATCAGACACGCGGACCTCCTTGATTGAAATGGACGAGTCTTCCCGTACAAACTCTTATCCTGGCAGGCGAGAAACCTATGCGCCTCTCTTGTGTGGCAAGAGGTCTGCTTACCAGGGGCTCGACATCTGCCCCTGCCGATTATACTGGCCGTTGCACAGAAGAGCCGCATGGGTTTGTGCCATGCCAGGATAAACACTACACTGGACGAGGTCATTCAACAGTGTTTATTTTACATTTACAAATCACAGAGCCAGTTTTCATTTTGACAATGTGCCATGCTTGAATGCTCTCGTATCGTTCGCCAATAATTAGCATCATATTCAGCTAGATTGATCCCAGCGCCGGTAGATGGTGCGGAGAGACGTGTAACTTGCTTTTCCAGAAGCTTGAGTGGCGCTTCAGCAGATGGCGTGCGCGTGATGACGCCTGGTTACGCGCAGCCAAGACATTGCTGAACAAATCGATATGTTATGGGAGCCATTTTTCTCGTTTCACTTCTATTCCCTTGCCCCAGCGAATAACGTTAGGTTCAACGGCGTCAGATTCGCCCCGGCGGACACCCCACTTTCGCCAATGCACTTTATAGCAGGCCCTTCGCTCGCCATATAAAAGCGCCCGGATTAATAATTGTTGCATCAGAGGTAAATGACATGTTTAGAGGGTGCAACCGATGCAAAAGCAGCAAGCGTCATTGTTCGTGTGTATGATAGGGGGGTATGGAAGGGCGGGGGGTGGGGAGCCCCCTCCCTTCAGAATAGGCCTGGAAGCGTGCGTTGTGTGCGAGCGATTCCTCATGGCAATCGATATGCGCGCGTCTTTCGGGCCATTGTAGGCAGCCCCCAGCAGCCGAGCCACGTGTCCTCCTCGTCGAGCGTGGCTTTATAGGCGAGACTGGTTCGGATATGTATTTCCCGGCTTGGCATCCCCTCCCTCTCTCTCTCTCCTTCCCTCCATGGACTCTTGCATGAGTCATTCTGTTGAGAGCTGCACAAAAGGGGAGAAGCATCAGACTCTCTTTTTCCAGGCGGAAACTCGGACAAAGAACCGCGGTGTTGAAGGGCGCATAAGGTACGTCGGACAATTACTAAGCTTCCGGGGAAGAGAATTTGTAGCCAAGTTGGGAGTAAAAATACATAAGAGGGCATCCATCTCGACCGCATCTATTCTTCTCCGGCAGCTCTTTATGGCTGCAATAGGGGGTCCCCCACCTCCCCCCTCCTGTAACATTCCGAGCCCCCCGGCATGCTGGAATGGCCCATTCCCGGATACTACCAGTCCTTGACAAGGCATACCAAGAGATTCCACTTCCTGGATTATAGCCCTGGGGGAGACAAGTATGACGGTGCATGCTAGGGGTGGGTAGGGTGCTGGAGAAAATGACTCTTTATTTCCCTGTCATGTAGCGTCCGAATGCTTTGTTGGCCCCGGTAATGTTGTCATTCCACGGCGACTGCTACAAGTGTCGTTCATGCGACGGTAATTCCTAGTCAACTATTGTACCGTTGGTAGTCGTATTGCTTGATGCCTACTGGGTCAGAAGACTTGCAAACGATGAGTATACCTGCCCTGAGTCAACACCATATGCTGATGTGCACATACAAAGTGGGCGGTTGAAACATGACGTCACCGGACCGTGAGAGCAGGGGAAGCACGGATCCCCCACCTATTTATAAAAGTGGAATAATAAGGTCACGGCAGGCGTTTCGGCTTCAGAGGCATGAATAGCTCATTTGCGGCTAACCAAGCATCCTAAAGTTGACATATTGTGCGCCTAACACGGTCGGAGTGCTGGTGGTCCGCAGCCTATAATCGGGGAAGCAGAGCTCGTCCATCATTCCTGAAGGAAAAAGTCCCGCGGGAGTTTTAGGCGGTGTGCAGCCGTCTTTTCCTTGACAGCCTGAAGGCTGACTCTAGATAGGAGGCGATGGCCTGGAAAAGGAGCCGGGCCTATCTTTTTCAATTAGGAGGAGGTGGGGGGCGGCTGCTGGAGAGAGGGGGGTGATTTTAGGAAAGTTTCCCGCCACAAAAGACGCAGGTTGTGGTNGGGGGGGGGGGCGTGGTAGTCCTGTGGGAAACGCAGGAAGTTTCTTCAGCTGAAAAAAAGAAGTAAGCGGTGTTCCCCAAGGTGCTTCCGTTTCTGTCCGGGGGCCCGCCCAAAATGGCGGAGCGATTGACTGCGGCTGTAATTACCTGCGATACCTTCCCAAGAGGGCGCCCCCGAATGTACCTTTTTTAGGATCTACAAACCCCCCTCTCTGGCTTCCCCACCCGCACCCAAAGGGCTGGCTGTTTCCTTAACGGGTGGCACTTTTTTGGGGTAAATACCGGCCGTAAAGTCGAATGGATGTTGTTTAGGAGAGGAGTCAAGTGAGGTTGCAGTTTGGCGGGTTTTTTTGGGGGGGGAGGAGGGGGGAAGGAATCGGAATGAAATGGGTGAGGACTGTGGGGGGTTGGCCACATTCAGCCTCCACCTTTTTTAATAAGAAGTGGAGGGCTAGCTCTGGGGTTGCTGGAGTTGAGCCCTCCCTTTACGACTTCTCTTTCCATTTCGAGCCTTGAGATCGTGCTTTGGGGCGCCAAATTTGCAGCGTCCTGGAGTTAGGGTTTATTTCAACTTTTGGTACAGCCTGTAGTGTCACGTCATCTGTAAGGCAATCAATGAGTGCGATGATTATGAATTCCCTGGTTTTTAATCAAGCCGGGAATGAACAAGCATTACCCAGCTCGTTTTCGCCAAAGCTTGGCCTCCGGAATCGCTGTCATGGCGGAGACGCATCCGGATTGGGCAAGGACAAGACAGGCTTCCAGTAGTTTGCTAGTGCCCTGGAGGCTCCAAACATGTTCCATCCTCATCAAGCCGAGTTTCCAAATGGGCACACATTTTCCCCTTCTTCCTCTTTCCCCTCCCTTTAGCAAAGGGGGCCAGGGGGAAATTTGCAGCTCTCTGAGTCGCGCCTTCAGCTCTGTCCTTAATTCGATTTTGATTAGATTCGCTGACTGTCGGTTTGCCCCCGGACTGAAAACTGCGGCGCACACCGGCTTTCCAGGTATATAGCTATCCGTTCCAGAAATTCCAGGGCTATATTCCGACGTTATCGTTTTTTTTATTTTTTTATTTTATTTTCTATGGGTGACCGGGTCATCCATCATTAGTATGGGATTATAGGTTAAACATGAGAGATGGTGGTAGGGCGGAAGGGGAAGTGGAGGAAAGGAAGATCTCTCGGAATTGGACCAAGGCTGGTGCTCATCGGTGATTCGATGCAGCCAGGCGTTTCGCAAGTCGCATACAAATCTTGGCGGGGGAGGTTGGTGCAAGAAAAGGCGGCAGCAAATATGCAGAGGGACCGTGCTGGGCGTCCGAGTAGCAATCATGATGGCCCCTGCCTCCTACCCAGAACCAATTGGGGCGCTTTCCTCTTCACCACCCGCATACAGATGCTCCCGCCCTGCCTTTGGACCCACTTCTGAGTTATGGAATTCTCTCCCTCGACAGTTATTTCCTTCCTTCCTTCCTTCCGCCTGCGCATAGAGTCAACGGGGAAGAGTCGACATGATGAATCGACTTGGTGTGGGGTGCACTACAGGGGCGAAATGCTATTTCTTGCATCCCAACAATGGAGAGAATCGCCATTTTCAGCTTGTTTACATTGGCTTCTTATCTGCATAGTTCACTTTTCATCTTGACGAAAGGGGTACAACTGTTGTGTGTCGGTGGAATCCTGCCATTTTAGCAATACCTATTTGCATGATTTAAATTAAGAACATGCACAACTTTGTCGTATGTATTACCCCGAACATAATTCTGTTAGCTATGTAGCTATATATGTATTTTATATACCTCCAAGACAAAAAATATTTTACTCGACTAGATTCTGCGCTTTAATGGATAGCCAAACAACTACAAGTTAATTAAGCTGTGATATACGCGCCGCCGGTTAGACTAAACTTTATTTTTTCCTCTTCCAGTTGTCAGAGTTGGAACAGCGTGTGGTGGAGGCGGAAGCCCGAGCAGAAGATGCAGAGGACAAGGTAAGAACATCCGTGTCATTTCATCCGTGGGTATATAGCCCGAAGATGAACAAATCCCCCGCTGAGCACGTCATGTACAGTCACTAGTTTCTGTCAACGGAGGGGGTCTTGGCTGATGCGGGCAGGAAGATTGCTATCGAATCTGTGTCCCCAGAAAGTACATTAGGACATGTCATAACGGACAAAGGCTTGTCACCGAGCACGATGATGTCGGTAGTTACATGTGCAGTGTTGGCTGGGGCTAGATATTGTGAATCCTCTTTCGATTGCCAAGAGGGAGGTGTAATTCTTGGAGTGGAAATTCCACTCGGTATAATTACGAGCCGAGGGGCTAAGGAAAGGGGGATAATTAGGCAGAACTCGTATCTGAATCCGCCAGCTCCCCGATTGGCCATTCCTAAGGCGGCGTCTGCTTGTTTGCCAGCCAGGGCTCGAATGAGATGCTTCAGCCCGTGTTTGGCCGCCAACTGCCGCTGTCTTCATGCAGGGAGTTACGAAACAAAGTGCACGGAAGTTCGCTTTTTGAATATTCATTCAGGAAGCAAGCCAGCCATTCAATTTTTCATCCATATTCAACTACCGGTTTTTTGGGGGGTGTACTGTACAGTGCAGTGGAAGTCAAAGGTCAATCTATACCATTTGGCCTTGGGAAGAGTTGCTGAATTATTGCAAAACCGGTTGTGGTAACAACTTGGGTATTCCGTGCACCGACACTGCAATTGGAACGTGCCATCCTTTTTGAAGTTTATGGCTGGGGTCATTCTTACAGCTGACCTCTCCGGCAATTCATTTTGTAGAGCGCAGGGTGTATTTTATGGCCTGATGTGCTGGCGTTATTTTCTCTTTGGGGAGCTTAAGTAGAGGCGGAGGCACAAACTGCTGGTGGGCCACCTCTTGTCTCAGGTGGAATTAGGAGCAAAGTGTGAGTGGGGCAAGATGTCTGTCTGCTTCCCTCCATGCCTGCCTGCCCCGTTTCTCTTCTGTCTCGCCCTTAGCCATGTTTCCTCTCTCCACCCCCCCCCCCCCCCCCCCCCAGCCATTTTGGGGGATGCAGGAATTTCGGTGGCAGAGACTCGCCTGCTTTCACGCCATCCTGTTGATCCTAAATTTTGCAGGAATGCAGCGGAATTGAATGTCGGTGGTGAGAACTAGGACGTGCGAAGGAATTGTTGTTGGCCTGGGAAACTGGGGAAGGGTGGAAGCGGTGCAGTGTAATAACCTTGCGAGTCGGTGCGATTACTATTTTTGGAAGGCTGACCACGGACCTTGTGCAAATGGCAAAGTGGATGGTCAGGTTCACACTAGAGTACGATCCGGATGGCTGGGCATTTTCAAACTTTCCTATAGTTAGGTCCTTTCATGTTGAATTTCGGTGTGACGCACTACTTCATGGGTCCTCCCCATAGCATTAAAATTTATCAATATTTGGTGGTACATATGGCGCCCTTTACAGTTGCCCTTTTCTCAGCACAACCTATCGGGAGAAAGCGAAATAATTGAGAATGCCCTAGTGGCACGGAACTTTATGTTCCCAATTGGCCGGTTAAGGGACCTGTGCGAAATTACTGGGCACATCTGCAGGATTACTTTTTAGCTAAATTTCCATCCCGCTACCGCTAGGAATATTGGTGGAATAGGACGGGTAATGAAACCGAACTTACAAGATTGTTTCTTGCCATCTTACGAACCACGAATGAAGGAACGGCCATGTGCCCACGATTTCCACTCCGGTGATGAGCACATAAATATTTATTCGTATGGGCAGCGTTAGTGGGCAGCCTGGGTTGGGAATACAGAAGCGGACATTGGCCATCCAGAGCACGTGTTCCTATGCAAAAAGGAAGCCTCGCCTCTAGTACAGTGTGCAGCAGAGTTTTGGGAGGCCATAAAGCGCTCTGGGGAACGCCATTAATGCTCCATTTGGTCACGGCGAGCACTAATCCTGCTTTATGTGTGCTCCGCTAGCTTTTCCTTCCCATCCAGGATTTACGAGGGCCTGGGGTGGGTGTGTGTGGGTGTATGTGTGTGTGTGTCGGAGGGGGAGGGCAGCATCAGGTATGATGTTGCACACATATTACGAGTGGCCATATACTCGCATCTCGTGTCCCAACCATGTCTAAGTTTAACATTACAGAGCTGAAACAACTTGGCTAGTGGAGTGACATGTGACCTCGCCGGGTATATCTTGGCCGGGCAAAATGGCGTGCGGATGCTGGAGGGGGAGCTAGAAAAGGGTCATTTTGCATGACAGCGGAGGCGGGATGTTTTATTCAACTTTCCATTTTTATTTTACGGCCCCTAAAGATTTGGGCGGGGCGGACCAGGCTGCCTCCCCGGTTAAGCTGGGCGTACGGGACATGTCGGCTTCAACTGATGCCATTGCGCAAGCCCCCGGCTATTGTTGTGTAAGATAGGCGCATAACACCCGTGACCTAATAAGGTGAATGGATGTCTGGGGCATTGTGAGCATATTTACGTTTTGCAAGTGTTGGAGGGACAGGGGGCAGGGAACCGGTCCACTCAAGCTGGTTATATGCAACAGGACAGTACTAGAGAATAGAGAAACAGAGAGCTTTTTTGGGTAACGTCAAGCGTGAAATATATATCCTCCCCCTTCCCCCCCCCCCTCCCAATCATTCATTTATTCTCGCGCGCATTAGCATGCGTCGAGTGACAGACTCAAAGCTTGGCAAAAGCCAGTCGGAAGGGCCAAAAAAAAAGAGGTTCTTTGTCGGTTGGGCAATGGAAATACAGTCTGCTCCCGGTTATCCGCTGTAATTGGTTCCGAGCCTCTCTGCGGATAAGTGAAATCCGCGGATAAACTGAACCGTACAGTATACGATTAGTTTAATTTACGAATTATACACATTTAGACACCAGAAAAAACAATTTAACAAGAGGATATTACAATACAGTACGGAACTGTAATAAAAATGTGTTGGATTTTTTATTGAATGTTTTAATTTAATATTCTCGAACCGCGGAACTGTATTTGCATTAGTGAACCCCCCCCCCCCCCCTTCGCTTATATTAGTGGCGCCCAGAGGCAGAGTACGTGCTTGCCAGATGAAAAACTATGCACCGTAATATTCACTGGGACTTCGTACACAGCATACTCGCGTACAAACAGTAATCCTACACACCTTGACATTTATTTGTAAACCTGCCCGGTTACCAACCAATTATGTATTTAGTAATGAAATTGGGGACTCTGGTGAACTGTAGAGCCCGGAGTTTTTTTTTGACAGTGGCACGGCTGGGTAATTTACGCCTGTGTATGAAGCGTGCATAGGCTTGTTAACCATTCAGGACTAATCCACTTATTCGTAACGGATGTAAAGCTTTGCCAACCCACAGAAGCGCAAAGACGGATTTTGCCCAACCGGTCTGGGGCTAAGGGAAAGGGGTGAGCATAAAAAAGGTAGGCTGCCATCTGCTGTCCCATGACGCTGGTTTTGCGGCCTATAATAAGTCCTTTGAACCAACCGATCATCAGGACAGATCCGGGGGTTAACCCGCCCTACCCGAGAGAGAGAGAGAGAGAGAGAGAGAGAGAGAGAGAGAGAGAGAGAGAGAGAGAGAGAGACCCATCTCTAACTGCAGTGCCTATTATTCATTTATACGATTTGCAAGTGTAACGCTGGGCTACTGCATAATTTCACGTGTAGCTCCGGCTTCCCAGGGAGACTAAAGAGCTCCGAGTTATTTGACTACACTGAGCCTTTCCCCCCATTTTTTTATTATTCGGGATGGGGGAGGGGGAGGGGGGACTCGATTATGCAGTTATGAAGCGAAGGGTTAATTTCACGACTTGGTACGTTTGCAGAGTCATTTGGCGCTGATTAGTTTGGAAGCATGTGAACTTGATATAATTTATTAGTCATTAAGGAGCAGTTCTCCCTGTCGCGATCGGAGATTAATTTCTGGGACGATAATTTTTGAGTTTTCTAATCGCACCGGGCCGATCGAGCGTGAGGTAAATGCGAATAGAGAAGGGTCGAACAATTGAAAGATGGTTAAGTTGGGTAGCGGCGTTAGTGTTTGAATAGCGCCTGGCACATTAGTTGAGTAGGGCCCGAGACAAAGGCGGGGGATGGTTGAGGGATGTGGGTGTGGAGCAGGCGACTTGGCAGAGTAATCAACATTGAAAAGCGTTCCCCGGAGCCCAACAAAGCTTCCTCCAAGATGGAGACGAAGGAATCCGGGGGGCCTAGGAAGCAAGTCCTGGAAATTCGTATTTGTAAAGCCCCGCGCACCCAATCTGGCCCCGTTTTCCGAAATTACCCGAGAGGCTATTGCCAAGGGGTCTTAGCCTGAGATAAGCTCCTGTTGAGTTCCTGCATTTGTGTCTTTCATTAGCATCCACAATGGCGGATCTTAACTTGTGAATAAAGAGCAGCGTTCAGAGGGAGGGGATCGGCGGATTTTCCCGGGCTAGAAGCTGGCCATGGCACACACCCCGGCTAAAGGTTAACTCGGTCGGAGCACCCCCTGTCATTTGGCTCTCAACCAAAGGAAAAGGAAAGGTCCGGGCCAGCAATTTCAACTCCTTAACCCAGTGCATGCCGGTAAACGGCCACTACCGCTCGACCTTTTCACATGGCGACATACTCGTAGCAAGATTATGATTTTTTTTGCAATAATCGATGCCTCCTAGGCCCGCTGACTTAATGAAGCCTGTTTGAATGACGAAACCGGGCAGACTTGCAGGCGCAGCTTTGTTGTATCGAACTGAATGAGAACCTCCCATATCAGTCACGAGGATGCGCAGGTAATTACACACTCCATTTTTGCTCTCTGGGCGGGAGTGGTAGTGTTGCGTGATTCCGCAACAGTGTTGAATAGCGCAAATCCGGCTACTACTAGTGCTAGTACTACTGGCGGGCTCCGTTCTTGCCGACGTCGACGGTGGCACACAAGGGCGGCCCCCATTGGCTGTAGGGGGGAGTTGAAGGGAGGGTTGCCTAGGTAACGCTGTCATCCAGGGGGTCGCTCGCTCCCCGCCATTGATTTTTGCGGGCTTGGCCCGACTCGCTTTTGTTACGCGGGGTCTGGGCCGGCTAGACGGGGGGGCTCAGGCTCACACTGAGGCGCAGGTTGTATGGTAGGTGTAGGTGGGAGGGGGGCAGTGAGGGGGCTTCCACCACCCCACAAATTTTGCTCCCCCCCGCACACCCCTAACTCTAGCTATCTACCTAGCTATAAGCTCTAGTTCAATACGAGCCGGCGTGAGCTTCGGTTGTGCCGTGTTTTCTTCTGGTGCCAGTGCGTTCTGTATATATTTTTTTCCAAACAAACCGGGAGGAGGGAGGGAGGGGGGTTGGTTCGACATTGGAACGTGCTTTCTGAACCTGGGTGCTGATGCAGCCGCGTGTCGTGCACTTTCGGTTATGGATCTTTAACGTCGCGCCCTACGGGCCTTATTAATTTTGTGAGGGGCCGCCCGAGTTAAGCGTAAGCGCCTACTTATCGAACTAATTAAAAGGAGCAGATGTCAACGTCCTGGGCCCAAGAATAATGGGGAGGGGGACCGGGGGACTGCACGAGGTTTGCATGCGACTTGTTTACCCGGGTTGTTTTTATGCGGTGGTGCGGACGTCAACACTCAGGTTCGGTCGGCACATGGTGAGTGACGCGTTTATGTTGTGTGGTGTGTAGATCAGACTGCAGTGCTCGTGCTGTGGGAGCGGTCCAGGGAAAGTCTTCCGGACAGTCATGCTGGTTGCTGTAGGAATCCTTCACCACGCCGAGACTCTGGCTGCTTCGGAGCCCGTCTCCGGAGGACACTTCTTGCAGCTGGCCTGGCTTTTGGGATGATGGCCTAGCAGCGTTACCTACAAGGTAACGAACGGATGACAATCTGGACAAAAGATGTGTGCAGCTGCACAAAGGAACAAAAAGGGGCCTTCATCCTCTGCAGCAGCAGCAGAGATGGAGTGAGAGAAGCAAAAGCCTCTTGTTTGCTTAGGTTAATGCAAATCCTGCTGCGAAGCGATCATGCGTGTGCCGAGCTCTTCGCCTTCATTAGAATTATAAGGGGGCCGTGCAAAGGGATTTCTGCCAGCCGGCTCCTGCCTTAATTATCCGGCACTATCCGTGCGAAAAGGTTCCTTTTTAGCCTCGGAACTTGCATCGTTTGATCCGAAACCGGCACAAATCTCAGGGTGTGGATGAGTAGGCTATTATGTGCGGCGTGACGAATGAGCCCTAGTCATTCGGAGCCTTTAATTCCTACCATTTTTGGGCTGCCTTCACCACTCAGGACCGGATTGGTCTATTATGTGTGGCGTTACCTACAGCTCTGGCGCGGAGTGATTATTATTATTCGGGGTTGTGTGTTTCGCGAATGACGTGGCGATGCCGCTTTTCGCCTGGGGTCCAGCTGGTGTACGGAAAAGAGAGGGGGCTTTTCATTTCGTTTCATTCAGGGGGAATGGGGGTGAAGCAGGGAATGTTATGAGTGGTAGGGGGAAACAGGGTGAGTCATAAATCAATGTGGGATTGGCGCGTGTCCGCTCCTTCAACCCCCGGGGCTCCTCCTTTTGCGAACGTTGTACGCGGCTGCAAATCAGAAAATAATGTCGGCCACTTTGACTGCCGATGACATGTTAACGCGGCAGGAAACCCGTAATTTGCAATTCATTTGGAGGCCAACAGTCGCATTATACAAATTTGGCAACAATAGCGGCGACAATAATGTACGTCACGGTCCATAAGTCAGCAGGAATAAAGTCATGTGTTCAGAACAAATGTGTCAGGCGAGGCCGCACAGTTAGCATTTGGTTGAGTGACCGTGATATGAATGGCTCTCTTGAAAGTGATGGCGGCGATTAAACACACGACCACCATAAACCGTACCCCTAAACCAGCTGGGGGATAAACGAAGCAATTCTGCTACCGGGTTTTGATTTGGGCCAACCGCCGCGTTGGACACGGCAGGAATCTCCGCCAAAATTATATATATATTTCGCATGCGGTGCGGTCCTCGTCACGTGTTTGGCCTCTTGTGTTCTGCCATCCGGTCATCGATAGCGAGCTTGTGCGTTTTTTTTTTTTGTAATTTTTTTTTTTTCAAGCCCATGATTATCCCGGGCGTCAAAAAGTACTAATGTCAGCTGGTCGCCAGTTGGCCGAGAACAATGCAGTTTGCGGCCTGGGCTGTATCGCCTGGGCAGCGTTGGATCCGGGTGTTGGTCTGATAGTTTGTTCCCAGCTCGAGCGGCCGAAACAAGTGGGGATGACAGCCAGGAGATTTATCAGGTTCCAGGCGGTCATTTTCCCCGACGAGTCCGCTGGTGTTGCCTGCCGGCCCGAGTTCGTTTCGTAGGGAAATTAATTTAAACGCGGTCCCATCAACCGAATAATTCACGCCCGTAGGCATTATTTACTCCCTGTTGCACTAACTATTACAAGTGGCATCCTACGACTTTGGTGCATAGCGCAGAAGTGGCCACGAAACATCAATCAGTGGCCAGTTGAAAGCGGGTTGTCGGCAGCAATTTCCTGCTGGGAAGGGGGTCAGAGCCGGGGTCCCAACCGATTGTCCCCACTTGACGTGGCCAAAGAGCGCGGGAACAGGTGTGGCACGCCAAGACGAATGCCCGGGGAGCATGCGAAGGTCCTCGCATTTTGACATCCAACCCCAACCAAGCCAAGGTGGTTGCCCCTGCAGATATGCCGCCCGTTGCACAAACCGGTTGGGCGGGCTGGTCCGGGGGCTAGGATAAAGCGGCCTTGATATGCGTGTCGGTGCGGGCGGATAGACACGGGCGTGATGATGTCAGATGGCGGAGATTGTCGGGGTAGTTGTGGTGGTGTCTCCTGTAACTCGGGCTAGCTATTAAAGAGAAAGGAGAAGAGGGTCGAGTCTGTCATCAGACGGTCATAAAGGGAAGCTTTATGGGCTAGCTCGTTAGGTGTAAGGGGAATGGCGAGTCACGGAAGCTAACCTATCAAACTTGGGGAGCATCCCTTCCCTCCCAGTTTAATGACGCCAAGGCTGCCTGCTGTGTATACTATATATACACTGGGAAACGCCTGCCTGAGAGACAACTGCTTCTTCTTTGGCTTCTTTCCTATAGGACTACAAAATTCGCTTTATCTGCCTCTAGCACTTGCGGAGGATTCGCCCGCTGCGATTGGATTCGGATGCTGTGAATTTTTGCGGGGAGAGAATTGGGATCAAATAGGCCCAAGGAAGAAGCAGCAGCCTCCTTCTGTGGAGCCTCCAAAATGCGGTGGACGCGATTGGCACGTTTCCAGCCAGACAATTCCGAATGCATGGGCATATCTTGGGCAAAGTTTAATCCGGATGAGCGGCGTCCATTAAAATGCAACGTGCATTTCAAATTCGTTCATTTGCTTACCGCAGACTTGGCAAAGAAACTTGTGGCAACTTGATAAGTAATGTAATAAAGCCACTCGTGCCGGATTACACGCCTGACTTGGAGATTTAGGTCCGCTTAAAAGTAGATTAGTCCTAGCTGGAAGGAAAGGGAAAGGAAATGTTTCGACTTGAGGGGGGTGAGGCGATGTAAGAGTGCGTGCTCTTTGCTGGAATACAGCTTTGATTTGGTGTGATTTTCAAGTCGGAATTAGTGTCCAAGAAGGCGCCTTGAAGCTTGATAATGACCAACAGATAACACATGGTTATAGTCTGCTAGTCTGTACGTGACTCTTGTTCGGAATATTCAGTCGCGTATCGATCCGGCAGTCGTTACTATTGAGAATGTGGAGCCGCGTCTTCTTGAGAGCCATCCGAAATCTCCTCTCTTGTGGAGGAAGCAGTTCCATCCATGCAGAGTGGCCCGGAGGTGGCTTCCAGAGGCTCTCAAGCCCCTGCTAACGAAGACGGATGCCACGACTTGGCTTCCTGATGACCATGTCCACTCTCCAGACCCAGGGCCGGCTGGCTGGCTTTTTGCCAGCCAAAGAAAATCCGAAACAATCTCAGCCGCCAGACCCACTCTTTGGCTTACTTGGCACGCTTTTGGGGGGGAAGGAGGGAAGTCCCTGGGCTAGTCCCGAGCAAACAATCATAATTAGGGGAACAAAAGCCCCCTTTTTGGGCATAAGGTCCGCCAGGTTGATTGGCATCTTTATAACATATGGCCCGGGAGTTTCATGCCGAGCGTGTGTGTATCACCCAACATCACGCTGGCGGATGTGTGCCTTGCATTTCGATCGCATTTTTCTGCAAATCAGATGCATCAAATGCTTCGGATATTTTTGCCTGGGTGTCACGCAGGGGCGTTTTTTTTAAAGGCGAGGGAGAGAGGAGGAAAAATGGCCGGAGGAGGCTGACCTTAGCGGCAGGTCATGCACAGGTTATTTAGGGCCGCGTGCATAATTGATGAAGCCTTCCTTGCCTGCAATGCGCGAATTAAAGCCGGCCGCGCAATGTCTGCTGCGATAGTAATTGCCCGCCAGATTTTGACGCTGCAGCAGGAATAATCTACAGAAGATGGAAAGAGGCTTAAAGGATGCAAGTTTGGATGTAGTGTGTTGTATCAAGGTGGGCCTTCCTTTTCTTTTTTGCCCTTTCCCTGCTTTCACATCACTTGACTGCCAAAGGGGAGTCTTTCGGAGATAAAACCGAGGTGGTCTTGAGGGGCTTTGGCCGGGATCGAAAAACCATTTCGCCAGGTTTGGCGTTGTATGAAAGGAAATGGATGTCTTGACAAAAGTTGGTCCCTGGACAGCAGGGGCGGGGCGTGGCAAGCAAGTGACCCTTTAGAAGCGTTGGATGGTGCACTTGGGCTAAGTAAGTAGGGAAAATCTGGAATTCCGGCCTCCCCGGATGGGTTGATGCCAGCCGAGGGAGGTTCCGCTTGCTATTCGGCGCATGCAGGGAAGGCGAAAGTGGCGATTGATTTAGAGTGTGGGTCATCAAATTCATGAGGCTCACGTTTGCATTAGACTCCCAGCAGGCAAGTCTAGGGTGCCATTAATGCAGGAGGCAAAGGTATACGAGGAGCTTAATGTCGACGCGAGTGGCGTCATTAATCACCGGGGTCCATGTGTGGGAGCAAGCCCAGCCATAGGCAGGAGGCTTTACTTGACTCGACAAACTTTGCCAGCCAAAGTAATGGGAAGATAAATCGCCTCAGATGCTCTCCTCATAAACCAAGCTGGCGAAGCATTTCAGCAAACCTGCGCCCGCCGTTGGTGGTGCACGCTGTTTTGCAAAATGCGACGACTTTTCCGCTCGCAGCTGGAATTAGCAAATTGTATGGATTTGACCCTAGTTGCCGAGGCCGAATCTGGACAAAAACTTTGGAGAGGGAAAGTTGGACATTTCGGAGTAGAAACTTTGCCAACAAGTAGCAGCAGCTGCCCGCCCTCCAAAGTGCAAACGGAGATAAAAGGGAACCTGGCTGCTGGGGTGGAGATATTCTGACCTTACTAATGCTTTTCCGATCACCAACTTAGTGACAACTGCTCGCATTCATTTGGTGGACCATCCATCAGAGGGTTCGCTTTTTTGTCGCAGCTTCCGAGTCAGTTCGGGTGACATTGGACAGATGTTGGAGCTGCTCCGGTGCACTTGTTTTGTTGCCAGCTTTGTCACAGCCAGATACACTTCACCTGTTTGCAGAGTCGCGACCTGAATCATGGCATGGGATGAAGGAAACCGTTTGGCGAAATTGATCAGGGATTTCTCCAGGGAGCCGGGAGGAAACGGATCTAGTTTTGTACACGTCGCATGGGACACGTGCCAGACATGAGAAAACGCTGGAACTGAACTAGTGTATATAGTGCAGAATGCGTTTGAGTTGGGACGATTGACGCAATATAACAACCCTTGCACTTCGCGATTATTTGCACACATGTCGGCGGGTCCTTTCTGGTCTTCCTCGCTGCGCGTGTGTGTGTACCAACTGGCGCTAATGGACTGCATGTCTGCAGAAAGAGCCCGATCAATTTGCGAATCAGATGGTTTTGCCCGAATTTCCTCTGGGTATTTTTTCCCCAACGCACGCTCTTCCACATGCGAAGGTTCCAAATGTTTGTACTGAGGCAGTTGTGACGTCAAGGAACTGGATCGCCAGATGCACTACGGTGCAAATACAGGGAAATTCCGACCAAAATGGGTGAATTATTGGCCAAGTTGTACAGGTACGATAAACTAAGGTGCTTAGATAAGAAAAACTGGACGTGCTCTCAATTTGGCGGGATATGAGTTATTACTGCCTTATTCGTGTTCGAGTAATATTGGATTTTATTTACCTGTCCGTGCTAGAATGAGACCGATGAGGCGTGTCTACCGTGGAAAAAAAGAGGAAGGTTGTGTTTGTGCGTTGACATGTCCATTGTTTGAAAATGACGAACACGATGGCAACCTTTGTCAATACAGTAACTGCCACACTTCTTCCTTGTCATTATGCCTTCGGGTGACTTATCGATTTCTTTGTAACTATGATTTTATTTGGGGAACTAGATAGGGAAGTTGTCAAGATACTGATATATTGATTAGACAGATTTATGGCCCATAGAACTTATATTGTGTATCGTAATCCATGGCCTTCCGTAAGTCTAGCTGGGCATTTTTTTATTTTTTTTGCTTATAGGAACGTGCAGTACACACCAGGTGGCAATTGATTTGCGTTCATGTTTTTATCTACACTGCATTGACATGGCACTCCCTGAAGATTCTTGATTTAGGCGATTCAAATAATCTGATATACTGTGGACACCCATGTGACTTGTTATTTTCCCAAGGCCACCCCAAGGCATAGAGAGTTTCGAAATCACTTGTGCAATGCCAGTGCCGTTTCAGGCTTGTTTCGTCATTATTATGAAACCTTAACGAGGGATACGGTTTTGGAAGTTGTAACATGCTCTTAAGGGAGTTCTTTATTATCGTGATTGCCGGTTGTCGGGAACTATTAGTAAGGTATGACAAAGGGAACCTATATGACAATTTTTGAAATTGTCCTGAGACTCGTGTATAAAGTTGACCACTTCAAAGCACAGAAAACGTCACCTGTTGTTCAAATCTCGGTCCTGTATAGTCTAAGAATTAATACTCCCATGGTTCTTAATGTTTATTGTGTATGCTGAGATACAGGTGCAGTGTGGATGACAGTTGAATTCTTCGGAAACCTGTCTCCTCAGTGACGTGACTCGCATTATTTAATTTTGAATTGAGTCATATATTGTCATTGTTAGGGTTACTTGCTTGCAAATGACTGAAGAGGCCGATGCCGGCAGGGTTGGTTCACGTGTAGCCGAACACTCCACAACGACCATAATCCTACACGGCTATATCGAATGAAGTTCACATTACAACTCTCAGGTCTATATTCTCCACGAGAGGTGTAAACATCTGCTCTGCAGCAGGGTCCCCTACATGGTTGCCTCCCCCACCCTAACCAGGGTATTGTCTTCACGTAGTCCTTATGGGGCGGCCATATTGGATCTAGATTGCATGCTGCAGGATAGGGAATTGGAAAGCGATTCGTTTTTGTTTTTTTCAATTGTTTTTTTCCACTGCATATAGCTCCTATGTGATTGAGATCCAATATGGCGGAGAGACAATACCCTGTCTAGGAGGGGGTGGCACTCATGCAGGTGACCCTGCTCTGCAGAGCAGTCAGTCAACTACTACTACTCATTCTACACAACTCCGGAACAAGTACAACAATCAGTTACTTGGCAACCGTTACCGCTATACATCCCCATTCCACCAGACAGCAGTAAACACTCCCGTTGCTAGGACTCGGATATGACAATAATGGTGACGTCAGCGTCAGTCCAAACGTAAAAGAATAATATTATAAGAACAGTTAATATGGCAGCCTAATCAGGCACTTTTCTATGTCGATATCATTAAAATATTCAACTGGAACAGCTACTCTTTACTATAACTTACCTTCAAAACTAACTTGTTGCACCTTTGTGAGTATTTTTCATTATAGCAACCTGTTTCAAGGTTTATTGTATTACTTTTACTCTTTGGAAAAGCAGTAGGCATACTTTAGAAATGGTAACAAAACAAAGCAGCATCTACGCTCTGATCGACGCATAGCAGGCAATTATGATTTAAGTTCACAACTAGGTACATTTTTGAGGAATCACCGATGAGTATGGAGTAGAGACCTGTAGAATTGGCTATTATTTATCGAAAGCTTAGAACATGTACCCACATGTAGCTACTAAATCAGTGTTTCATATGTATTTTGTTAAAAAAAATTCTCCCTTTAGCCCAGTCCGAATTGCCAACTCAGTAACTGGATGTTGTTCAGTTCCCAACGCCCCAACCTGGACAAAAGACCAATATTGCAACCACGTAGTCCAATCTATCCCGTTCCATCAGTGTGAAATTGTATAGAAAGAAAAGAGTTGTTGTAGTCCGGAGCGGGTGGGCAGGCAGGCAGGCAGGCAGGCAGTAGTCTGGCGGTGTGTTTTGGCGCGTGGGAACATTCCTGCCCCCTACCTACCTCCTCCATGCCTTGTCTGGGTTGTGAATTTCTTCCTCTCCGAAAGAAGCAAGCGAGGCTGGGAGGTTGGGGGGTGTAGGGGGGCTGTTCCCGAGAGGAATCCCCGCCTCTCCTTAGTAAGCATGGCCAGAGCCCTTTTCGGAGGCAGCCTTGGCCCTCCCCACCATCAGAATTCCATGTTTGCTGAATGAACCCATCCTGCTCTCTCCTGCTGTATAGATAATTGAAGCACCGCGATAGGGCGTCAAATTGAGGGGAGCCTCTTTTCTTTCCACCAACCTCTTGTCCCTAATGGAGACGCCCAGCTACAGGAGATTACTCGACTGAGGTGGAAAAAACCTTTCTTTTTCACTTATCTCCTTTCCTCGCCTCCCTCGACAGTCAACATCCACCGCCTTGTGCGCCAATGTTCGGTAATAATGCAGAAGCCTACCTGTCCTTGAGTGTCCAAATTGGTGTGGCGCTTTTGAAATAATCCGCGAACACCATGGTGGTCAGACCAACAGGAACACGCAAGGGCAGTCCATTTCCTGCATTGGAAATAATATATTTTGGGGGGGAAGAACCCCCAGGTTTATCCCATGGATGTCATTTTTGCACCTGGATTAAATTTTGTTGCAAGGAACTGTTACGAAGGAGCCATAAATCGCGTGCCGTGCTGCGAAATAAATTGAAGCGGTAAATCTTTCTCTTGCTGACGATGAAGTGCTCCGGAAGTCAGGTAATTTATGTGCGTAGAGACCTGTGCTCTGTGGCCGAAACTTTTACTGGTTGGCAAGGCGTATAAAAGACCGGACGTTTCATAGTGCAACAATAAAGAAAGGGAGTGGAGGGATTTCCTTTTTTTTCCGTGAGAGTAATAATATTTTGGGTGGGTCGAGCATCGTTTTGAGCGAATTCGACAACTCCCAGAATGCTCTCCCATCCTGCAGTTCGATATGCTAATTAGGCCCCATTGCAGCCAGCAGCATCATTATCTCCTTCCACGTGGCAAAGTGGAAGGCAAGCCCTCTCTCCTTCTGCTCTTCCTCGCCCTCCAGCCCATCGATCGGCCCAAGTTGGCCTTCCACCCACCCACCCCCCACCCGGCCAAATAATATTTGGGGCCATTTAATACAAATTGCCATTTGGCCGCGCCTCGACTGTTTTCTGGGCGAAAACTGCTCATGCTGGTAGTGTGTATACAAACAGGTAGGGTTTTGCTGTACGGACTGCGAAAATGCTCTTAGTGAATGTAACCCTTAGTAGGTGGGTGGAGAGTGGGGCGACTGTCTTGCAAATGAGCTCAGCCATCGCTTTCCTGTCCCTTTTAACGTAAAAGACTTTTCCAATTGCGGATCTCTAGAGAGCTTTGCATTGGGAGGAAAGGAAACTTCATCAAGGCAGAGTTGGAGATGTATCCCAGAGAAGGAACTTTAATGGAGTGACTATACGAGATGAGAGAGAGAAAAAAAGAAGGCGGCTGCCACTGCCCGAGGCCGTAAATCTACGGGGTCAGCGTCCTCTTTTTCTCCCTTTTTGCTGACCCATCCCGCAGCCAGCGACTGGGAAGAGCCATCGACAAGTTCCCAGGGAATGGTTCCGATTTAACGGCCAATTTGCAGGTCCAAGAGATGCTTGATTAGAGTCTTTCATCTTGGACGGTCTGCCGGAAAGAAGGGAGAAGTCGTTCCATAATATGACCTGGCTGACCGAAAGCGGTGGCCAGGAAACAACAGGAGTTCGCCATACTCGGGTTTTCACTAGCCTGGTCGTTCGTAGACTGTTATAGGAAGCTATTGCTATTTGGGTTGTGCAGTAGAATTGTTATCAAGCATTATGACAGTATGGGTGGGGTTGGATTTATTCCAGAATTTTTGGCCTGTTTATGGCGGATTTCATTGTAACCAGCGGCGTCTTGCAGGTCATTGCTTTGATGTGGTCCTAGATATGACTGCGACATTTTCCGAGCCAAGAATGGCACAGCACACATTTACATGATTTGTTTAATGCCAGTTTGGCTCTCGGTCCTCATAACACGGTCGTACAGCTTGAAGAGCGCAGCATAAATATTGAGTAGTTTTTTCCTCTCTTCTCGACAAGTGAATTTTGCAGGATCAAATTTATTATTATTATTTTTATTTTTATTAAAGGGAAACTTTTAAATAATACTTTGATCTAAGATCTGAGGCCAATATATGAAATTGAATTTTCGGCTCTGGAAAAAAAAATTGTCAAGTGATATGATGAGCACTTACGGATTACTCAAGCTATACAGTATGTACAGTATACTGTACCTGGTGAATGCAGTTATCATTGTGCACGTTGAACATATACACGAACAATCTTCATAATGATCCAACCTTCATCCCCAGCACATGCAAGGTTGGTAGAGAGAAGAGCGCCTAGTATGTTGCCTTTATCCGCCATTGACTGGCCATGGGCATTATGACGAGATTAAAACCCGCTCATTTTTAAATAGTTATCATACTGTAAGAGAAAGAGAATTTTGTCCCTTGTGAAAGGCTTAGAAAAACGATAGTACGAGTACTATTTGAGTAGAGTCGAGTCTTGTACAAACTGAATATTACATGAAAGTCTTTCCGCAATGAAAAATCGAGCCCTGCAGCTTAGGTGACGTATAAACTAAAGATGACAGACGCATTCACTTGTACACTGCGCTATTTCAGTAAGAATCATGTACTGTACAGTATTCCAACGTAATATTTACATTTTAGCATTATAGCGGCGCAGCCGCTTGAACTGTTACCAACCAGGCGTGGTGGGACCTAAAAATTATGCACGATGCCTGGCCTACCACAAGAAATAGAGGGCTTTTCACGAAAGACTTGCGACGTAATTTTTCTCACTTTGCCAGCGATAGTGGTATACTGGAATGTTGCCAGAATTTTTTAAAAGAGTCGGACGCGTATACGTAAAAAAGACGGGCCGCATTACTGCTTACTGTCTCTGTCGCGTGTACTTGAGGATAAACAGTGTGATGTGTTGCAGTATTGGTTTTTGTTTGGGGTTTTCCAAGTTGTTTTTGACTATAGTGACTATACAAAATATAGGTAAAGTTCTTGCGCAAGCAGTGACTGCATCGCCTTTGGGTGTGTGGGTTCAGACTGACGTTCGATGAAATGATTACCACTGTCAGCAGCGTGATTTCATAAGCAATTCGGAAGAGCCATTTGGAGAAATGGTTCCATGCCACTTCCCATGATTCATTGCTGATCGATCCCTGTAAGAAAGATGGCCATAGAGCAGGCAAATGGACGAATTGGCCATGCTCCGCCCTCTTTGTTCCGGGAGCACATAATTCGTCTTCTTTGAGGCGAAGGGAGAAAAATAAAGGAATGGCGGGGGGTTGGAAAAAAATACATTCTGGTTGAGGAGTCTTCTGGCGCCATTATTTTTTGGGGAAGGCACACCGGCGCATTGTGATTCTGTGGGCAACTGCTGCCCTCTTTTGCCCCTAGGAAGCTGGCTTTGCGTGTTGCTAATGAGAGAGAAGCCTGCGAATTAGTGCGACGAGCTTACTAATGTGTTGATGGCCAGAATTAAATTTGCATTCAGACTACTCCCGCGCGGTCTTTGTTGCGCACCTGGGACTCAACTTGCCTCCTTATTCATCCTAGCATTTGCCACGCACTGCTCTTTCTGATTGCCCACAACATCAGGTCGCTGTTTTGCACGTTGACAGTTCTATAGCCTGCATCCTCCGGGTCAGTCAGTCAGCTTCTCCCACAATAATATCGCGAACAACAGACATTGATTGATGCTGTACAATTTGGTGTGCGATAGGCTGCATTGCCATTCCGAATGGGAGCTGTCAATACCGCAGATATCCAGGTCCGTTGGCAAAATGTTGCAAATTGTGTGCATGCTGCTAGCTGGCCCTGGCCCTCTCTCTCGCCCAGTCTAGGATCGATTTCACCTTTCCTACTTCCGCTTTCCATCTTCGTTGGGCCGTGCCGTCAGCAAGATGGAAGACGGACAGTAAATTCCAAGCCGGACTTTTACGAGCAGGCTCGGGTCTCACGGTGACACCTGCTCCTAGGCGGGCTCTCACACGGGCCCTGCGTTTTTGCCAACTCTTTTCTCACTTGTCCCCCGGAGGCCCGCAATTCATTTTTCTTTCCGCCGCGGTGGAGATTCATTTCTGTAACGAGTTAGCAGGAGGAATGATGTGGTCACGCGAGCCTGAAAACTGCTCCCAAGAAGGTCAGCTAGGACCCCCGTTAAAACATGGCTAGGGAGATGGAAATGGGGCTATTGGACCCGATCCAATATCGGGAAGCCCCCCCGACTTCAATCGCGCATTTATTTTCTTCTCAAGGCTATTCCAAAGGGCTATACAAACGGGGAACATCGCGGATGTCAAGTCAGCACAACACATTTAAATAACTGATATGTCGGTTACAGAGCGGCGATTGGACCAGTCGGTTGCAGCCAGCCAGCAAGACCTAATTAGATCCGGGCCGGAAAATGCAGCAGTTTGCGCCGAAGTTAAGGGCGATGAAAAATGCGGGCTCATTCCCGCAGAACAGGCATCATCCCGGAGTTTCCTGGCGAACCCCTGCAAACCTTTTTTTTTTTCCCCCTCTCCCCTTTTCCTCCCGAAAAGCCCATTGCTCACTGGGGAAGAAGGGAGTGCCTTTGTAAGCCTCTCCCTGCTAATATCTCCCGGACGCCGAGATCATTCGCCGCTAATTGAGTTTTTCTTTCGCTGCCTGCCTGCCTCCTCTGGCCCGCCGAATTAAATGTTGCTCACGCCCCGGGCCACTTCCCTATAGGATTGCGCGTGCCGGTGTGTGCCAATGAATAGGCCTGTCCACTGCGTTTCATTGACGTTTGTCGCTGGCCAATGGACGGGAAATTATTGTGAATTCATATGTGACATGTTGTGCCAACATGCTAACATTATGCGCGGGTGTACACGGACTGGGACGTAATTAATTGACGTACCATTAAATTATATCGGGGGCGCAGTCTGTTGGCCGGATTTAATTGCGTCTGGCATGGGTTTTTTTTGGGGGGGCGGATTTGTTTTTGCTGGGAGTGGCATTAGTGTGTCTTGTTTTAAGGGGCGTTGCAGCAGGGTGTGGGGTATTTTGGATGGTGTTGGTGATGACAGCCGACATTCGAGTCTTTCAATTTGAAGGTGCATGCAGAATTTGCGAGCTCCATGGTGTATTTATAGATCGTTTGGCCAGAATTGGGCCCAAAAATGTGGCAAATCCCCCCTTTTTTACTGTGTCGTGCAGTTGAATATTTACTCGTGTTTGCAGCGCAGCGGTTTGTTGCCAAGGGAAAGGGTGTTAGTTATACACTATAAAAGCTCTATAAGTGCAGCGGTCTAATCAGAATTTAATTGTGTAGTGATGTGGAATTCAGTTAATTGAATTCTGAGTCGGCAAATTTAGGTTAACGTTAATGAATCTGTCACATACGTTGTGTTTTAGAGATGAGCTAACGTGCGTGTAGGTGGCAATGTCGCTTACGCTAATAGTAAGTCAAGTAACTTCCAGAGCGGGTTCTTCGGGTAGCTTATACACTAGGGCACAGATATACCGAGAAATTCCACCGATACAAATGTAAGATCAATTTTGAAGCACACGATATAGATATCTGCATGAGTCTCTGCGATCTGCAAGCCATGAAACCGATATTTATAGAGCAGTTTTAAAGTAGTGAATATATTGAATGAAACTGTACGTACGGTATTAACATAGCATTATTTGTAGGTAAAATGAACTTCACTTATTGCACTCATTTTCAAAATCGACACAAAATTTTTAATGACCCTTTTTTCACTATGATTACATGGTACAGTATTACCATGCATATCATATAATTATATGATTCGACGATTGCGCTGTTCAAAGGACTGATGAAGATAGGCTTAAGTATATAGTGTACAGTGCTGGGCATATTAGCAGTCTCTAAATGTTTACTTAGTTGCCAGGTAACGCCAGCGCCGCCTATGCCGAAAAATAAACATTTGGGGACTGCTAAGTATGTTCAGCACTGTACTATATCGCCCAAAAAGACAGACGATATTGAATTTTCATTCAATTCAAAATGATCTTAATCTTTTTGAGCTATATAATACAGTACTGACAGCTATATGCAAGCTTTTCCAAATGAAATGTCCACTTTAGCGATATTTTGCCTCAAAGGTTCTTGGGGTTAAAAAAAGTTCCTTTTAGTGCTTATAAAAAGTAGTAGCTGCTAATTTATGTAGGTTGTGCGAACACACCCTCTATTTTACGCCGGAAGGGGAGGGGGTCTGACCTGTTTAAAAAATGGGGATGTGATACTAATTTGTCCAATGAGCAATTGCCGTCGGAAATAATGTTAGAAAAGAAAATTAGTAATAATTATGTAGGACACCTATTTTGCTTGGACCACTACTGGTAGGTGCTATCCTACAGATTACCTCTCTTGCTAACATTCTTCTCTGCAAATCAGAACTTTGGTAAATGATTCAATTATTGGGCCTCATATTAGCAGCGGATAGTCTACTTTTGATAACCACTAAAGTAGCTATTCCAGAGTAACTGCTTAGAAGTAAGCAGCTTGAAGCAAAAAGTCGCTAACTAAAACGAGCATTCAATAGGAAGAGCCTATGCGTAGAATGCATCACTTTTTCTGCGAGATATCTGGAAATTCTGAAACCTTCATAACGGCAAACTGCTATGGATTAATACACGAGAGTATTTTATTGCCATTTTAATGCTTGCCTGCAATTACAAGGTATAAATCGTACTCTAGAACTACAAGCTTAAAATGGTAGAGCCCACCCACTATACCTTATCTGAATTCGACCCTCTCATCCAAACACGATAACGCAAGGAGATAAAACGCTGAGTTGTCATGTCACGCATTTGACATAAGGTAGCCTACTGTACAGTACGCCGAGAATTATCATGTGAGAGACATGATAACTCAGTATCTTCCCGAGGGTGTTATCACCATGAGTTATATTATGCTCATATAGGTTTGGGTGGGAAAGTGAATTCAGGTAAGGCTGTGGATGGGTTCTGCTTTTTTTTTAAAAAAAAGCATGGACGATCTATAGCCAACAAGTAGGCCTATACAGTGCACAAATTCTGTGTCAGTGAATTATACAGACACAGTGCGTGCATACGTATATTGCTACCAAGCGTTAGTAACTCGATGTTTTCCGCTCAGGTGTGGACTCCGAATAATGAACTAGATTTTACGTAGCGTTGGCAAACACAATATTTCACATGCTATATTTGAAAATTCGGATTTTGTTTTGTTATGGCATTATACTGCAGAAGACACCATCCGAACGGCAATACATGCAACACAAAGTAGTAGAGCATTGTATAACAGTGCAAGTAAAACAGCGATACTGTACAATATGCAGTAAGTTAATTTACGTTAATGGCTGCTCCGATGCGCGCACACACATGGGCAAAACTAAATAATTGCTCGCTAACAACGCACCGTACTGTACTTTCGCAGCATCAGGGGACTAAAAATAGGGCCCGATGTAATATAGAGGTGTATTATAGTTTACATCAAAACCCTGTTCATTGTGTGAGAGGTGCACATGAAGCACAAACTACGAGTTTGAACCAGGGCGTAAAACTATTGGCTTTTTTGTCGGTTATGTTTGTTCAATTAAACCTGATTGTATATAGACGATCTTAATGGGACACTCCACTCAAAATACAAGTTGGCCCCCAAAAATCGGGCAAAAAATCCTGATTCCAAATGTGCAATCGTTTTTTTTATACGCCCAACGGCAACACGGAAAATCATATATCTACACACGTCGTCTCGCGTCGTCTGCTAAGAAGGGCGATACAACACCATCCCGCGGCAAACTGGAGAAGTATAGTGTGCTCAGTAAACACCATGCCGCGCCAGGCGAGCATGGTCTAGTTCCGCCCGGTTCCACTCTGGTGGCGTCGGGTGCGCCCACCTGCCCCGCGCGCGGTTTTCGAACGACACACTTCCAGCTTTCACACTGGCCTTACAGTTCGTCGCTAAGAAAAACTGCTTATACCCTCGGAGTCAGGATTTTTTGCCCGAATTTTAGAACCCAACTTGTATTTTGAGTGGAGTGTCCCTTTAGGAAAATGTGAACTCCAAACTGGTAAAGCTATATAGCCAATATGTACTGTACTTGGGTGCAACGAGCTCACTGGAATACCAGTGATATCTCCTCTAACGAGAATATATATCATAGAAAAGCTCACCACTTGGTATCGGCAAAATAATATTGCACATGCTTTACTCCTCTGTGGACATAGCTTGCAGTTTTGGGTAGATTCCGCTTCTATACATCCGTCTGCGAAATAACTAAGCGATTGACCCTTTAGCGACGATCCTGCACCTCTGTTGTTGCCGGTTCTATTTTTATTTAGATAGCGGATCTTTTTTGGATTGTGCCGAGAGGAATGACAGCATGATCCGAGTTCTGGAATGGGTTAGAGCGTGCAGGTACTATGCTACGCCCACCTGCACGCGCAAATCCATTCCAGACCTCGGATCGGATCATGTCCCTCCTCTGGGCACAATCCAAAAACAACAGATCGCCGGAATATAAACACGCCCCGTATTGATGGTTGGCAGCCGACACTTGGGTGGTCGTTTCCCTTTGGCACATATTTTTATTGGAATGGTTTAACCACAGGTCTGCCATCATTCGTGAGATAAATTGACAAAAACTACTCCACCATGCGTTAGAGTTAGACGAAATAATCGAGGAAACTCGCTGACAGATTTTACAGGTGAATTTTGGCACTTGTAATCGCATGGGAAAAAGCTGGGTTGAAATACAGGGTAGTATACTGTCTAAACTTTCCAGTTCATAGGAGCGTGTAGGGGAAGAAGTTATGGATTGTTTACTACAGCAACCAGGTGAAAGATAAAGAATCAGTTGCAGGGCCATGTTCACTTGTCGTCAGGGTTGCTAGGATAAACAGCTCATCATTTAACTGGGGCGCTTAGGTCGTGTGCCACCATCTACAGTCCGGTATTTGAAGGATATTGGGAAAGTCAGATTCCAGATTTTGTTGATATGACATGGCTGAATTCCATTATTCCTCGAGCTGACTACCTTAATACTTATACGAACCTTTTTGTTGGACATCTAAACTTGATCGGCATGGCAATGCCTTTGGCCTTTCATACCAGTCATTTGTCACGACCTTTTCCGCAGGCTTTTCTACAATCTTGATCAAATAACCAAATTCGTGGGTTGTTTTGGGCAATATCAGTTATAAAAAAACGACCCACGAATTTGGAACACCCTGTATTAGGGTAAATAGTGGGGGAAAAAACCTGCAATTTCATGTCCCAGCTAATTTCTGGACTTAATATAACATCTGAAAACCAGATAACATGCAAAGAAATAAGATTGCAACTTGCGGAATACGTGGCACATAACAATTATAATATGTAATTAGAGAATTCTTTCATATTTTTCTTTAGGTCACAGAGCGTGACATGTCACGTCCGTGGCTTGTCCCAACCTTCACTTTCGTAGTTTTGTCCATTTTTATGCAAGGCATAAGATGTTATTTAACTTTTTATGTTAGAGTAGGCCTAATGGAGAAAGAAATACTGAAGGTAAACGCTAGTGCATTCTTTGTCCTGAAGTTCCAAATTGCATCGATTTTATTGCAAGAGTAATTTTGTCCCAAGGTTTCTCGTCACGTCCGTGGACAAAAACAAAAACTGTTATAAAATCCTCCAGGAAGCATTAATGTACAGGATTTTTGTCTTTTTACTTGCTGATGCAGCCATATTGAGAAGCTGAATCAAAAACCTGTTGGGTTGGTTGCTTGAAGGCGTGTAATTCTGCTCTAAACGTCAGATTTAGGGAAGTGTCGAGATCAGTGCGTCACGTCTGTGGCACCTGGTAAATGTAGGTAAGCAGTTCGATTTTCAATTTTTGCTCAAGTACGTGTGCTATTAGGTGCAAAGAGCTTATAATTTTTATAATTTATTTAAAATGTGAAATACGTATAAGGCTACGATCTCGGCCGTTATTTTTATGGGAACACCAGAGGTAATAACTATTTTATTTAAAAAAAATTTAAAGGACATTATTGTTGTTGTTGTTGTTGTTGTTATTTATTTTGGAAATGAAATTGCGCCTTTTTTTCACTATTGACCCATTAGTGTCTGGTATCAAGGGGAACTTCGCAAACGCCACATAATGGTGATCATGTCGGTGACTCAATATCGCAAAATGTGACTTTGTGTTTTTAAACGAAGATTTATGGACGTGTTGTAAAGTGTTTCGCAAGACGAAGCCTGACTAGTTCTGAAAGTTTTAGAGGTAGATCCACACGTAAAGGTCATAGGTTGCACATTTTGACTGGGGGGGGGGGGGGCTGTCCTTAACCTGATATATTGATGACTCAGAATCTGCCCATAACTGGATTTGTAGAGTTCTACTTGTATATTGGTCGAGTCAACTTACAACAAGTAAGTTATTTCCGTGTCATTAGAATGCAATATGTTGTCACTGCACATAGAAGACAAACTCGGCTCATACGGTGTAGTCTTGATAATTATAGTGGTGACACGAAATAAAAACTTGCAAGAAACACTCTGTAAACAACTTGGCGTGAATATAAAAACATCTTAGCGTATATATAAAGACGTACCAACTTAGCCCACATAAATAAGTTAAAATGAATGTCTAAATATGCCCGCGTACCTCCCTCTATTCCCTTGACATCTTCCTTGCATGGTGGCACGAATAACACTAAGATCCTGGTTGATGAACCGCATCATAGTCTTGGAAGAGGTAGACCTATCTGACTTGAGGGCGGTAAGGTTCATTAATTCCGGGGAATGCGATAGGGACACGGAAGATGCCAAGGCTAATCCTTCGCCGTCCAATAAAGCATATGGAATCGAGCGGCAGTCACTTGTTTCCAGCTGGCGAGATGAGAATAAGGGTCTGGTTTATGCGTTGGCGCCTTTTGCCAGGGCTTCCTGGCGCCGCCTTATCTCCGCCACTCACGTGCACTGCATATAGTGTAATTCCTTCCGGTTGTTTATCGTCTGCTCCGCAGGCGGAATAAAATATGCAAGGAGGAGAGCTCTAAATCTACTCATATCTGACACCCATCGCAAGGATTTAGTGCCTGTTGGAAACGTACAGAATCGAGCGACACGTCCGGAATTAAATTACGCCGCTGCCTCCTGCTTCCTCCCAGGCTGGACCACAACTGACGTCTTATGGTAAACACCTCTGGCGCATAAATTGCCACAGGTCACTTTCCAAACACGGTGCCAAGCCTCCCTGTACACTTGACCCTCCCTGCTTTTCATCTCGTATTAAACTTGCGCCACCGGGGCCCGCCCAAACTGAGTAAACACCCATAATGTGCACTGCAAATTAGGTATTGAGTCGCGGGGAGGGGAGGCTTACATTTTGGAAGTGTAGGAACAAGCTAAGTTGCACTACAAGGTACTCCAGTTGAACTGTCGCAGTAGATATTGAAATGTAATTTAGGTCCTGTTGCATGAAAACAAACTAGGAAGGGAATATCCGATTATGTCGGATTATGTAAAGGCATTCACAGTACGTAATGGTTTCTTTAATTTGTGTTTATGTACTACGGGGCTCAAATTGTTTTGGCCTCTTTATCCTGGTCTTGAAGCAATCCTTCACACACACACACACATGCACTCTTGTCTTGACTAAGGCGTGGGGACGGACATTGATCACTTTTCACTGCGAGTGTAAACTGATCTAACCTAACCTAACCTAACCTAACCTAACCTAACCTAACCTACCCTACCTAACCTACCCTACCCTAAGTAACCTAGGCTGAGAAAAATGGACTTTTGTGAAACCCTACAAATGAAAATAGTGGGGACATGTCCCCACTAATTTACACATGTCCCCACTGTAATGGTACACTTCGCGTGTGTGAGACTGTGGGGACCGACAAATGTCCCCACAATTGGAACTGGTCCCCACAGCTACAGTAAAACCACAGACTTCCGTCCCCAGACCTTAGTCAAGACCTGATCACACACACATGTTATAATGTGCTATCCTTGTGAGGGTCTGGCAAAAATAAAAATTTAAAACTAACCTAACCTAACCTAACCTAACCTACAAAAAACACACGATATTTTGGTGACCTATTTTTTCACAGTAAAAAGGAGGCCTTGGTTTGATTTTCCGCCATCCTTGTGAGGACTGTGTACCTTATGAGGGCCTGAAAAAAGTCCTCGTAAGGTTTTCGGTCCTCACAAGGATAGGAAACAAGCGAAAAAAATCCTCACAAGGATAGCAATGTCTGATCACACACACACACACACACTCCCTGCGCTCAATAAGCTATGGGGACGTTGAAAACTCACATTTTCAAAGCTAGTGTAAACTAACCTAACCTAACCTACCCTAACCTTACCTACCCTACCCTAACGAACCTAGGCTGAGAAAAATTGCCTTTTCTAAAACCCTGCAACTGAAAATTGTGGGGGCATGTCCCCCAATGACTGAAACCAAACCCGCATTTTTCTTGTGGGGACGCAAAATGTACCCAGAAGAGATATTGTGGGGACAAAAGTCCCCACAGTTACAGTAAAACAAAAATTGACGTCCCCACAGCTTATTGAAGACAAGTACACACCTTCTCACCGTGGGGCCTGTTCGAAGGGTTGCTTCAAGACCAGGATAAAGTGGCCAAAACAATTAGAGTCCCATAGTACATGCTCTGTCTCAACTGCTTATCAGTTATTTTAGGGGGAGCAAAAATTGTGTTGGATGGAAGCATCTATGTTGAACACAACCTTTGTGTCTTTTATGTCGGTGCTTATTTTTTCCAAGTGGGCTAGTAGCAGTGATATTTTTTGCCACTTGTCGAATTAACTCTGGCCTTCTGGCAACATTATGACTAATATGACCAGTCCACTTGGATATTTCTTTAAACTCGAAGTACGGAGCCAAATCTGAAATCATTTGCATGATGCGAAATGAGGGTGTCCTGTAAGACACCGAACAGAACCGCCTATCTTTTCTCTTTCCCACAGAGAGGACAAAGTCCTTGTTCTGGAAATTGTTTCCTCTGTGCGACATGGCCAGTCGTTTCCGTGCGTCCGCGGCCAACCTGGACTAGCAGGTCTCCTAAAACAAAAGTCCGGAGACATTAGCGTCGGTGGACCCGGTTGGCTTCTAGCTCCCAGTTGAAATGGAATTGAGTTTATTGCCGGTCAGGGCAAACGAGAAGGCTGCCGGCAAGGGGCCTGTTTCCACCGTCTACCTTTTTTTTGTTTTTAAAGAGAGAAAAAAAAAGGTGGGTTTGAAGCAAAACGTATAAGTGTGGATTTTGAGGGTGGATGGCGTCTCTGGTCCATTGAGTAGAGAGGGAGTTAATAGGATGCCAAAAAGGAAAGAAGTGTGGTGTTATCAGAGTGCTTCACGTGGTGACGATCGTCCAGGGAGACAGAGTGTACGGGGCGGAGGCTTTAAATCTGCAGCCCACTCTAGCACCGATACAGCAGCTGTTCTTCATTCCGGCAGGCAGCCCCATTTTCCGGGGATCACCTCCCGGAACATGGATTCCCATATCGATCTCACCCACCACATAGCCCTCCCTCACTCTTCCCTCCTCCATCCCCCACCAGATAGACTGTGTGGCCAACACGAGGAATTCGGAAATAAGATTGGACCATCTCTGGGTGGCGAGTCTGAAGAAAGTATAGGCGACCTTTTGGGAGATAGACTCCAGCTACCAACTCGTTTTCGGCCGATAACAGTTATAGGGACGTTTTGGAGGCGGGAAAAAGGAGTTCCGGTGCGTTTCTGTCATCCGACAGCGACTTTATGGACCAATTGGAAGAAGGTTGGGAGAGTCGTGGAGACTACAAATCACACAAGAGCTGGGACGGATCTCCGGGTATGGCCGGAAGTGTATGGAAAATGGATAGGCCCAGCCAGTGGATTCATCCCAGTTTTCTATAGTGGACCGTGCACCGAGAGTGACGTAGTTTACTCGAGAGTAACATCACTTGCTAGAGGGGTTTAATGTACTCAGTACTGTAAGAAAAAGGAGCATGTCGGTCATTTTAAAAATTGTCAGTACCCAACTGCAAAGCTAAAGGAAGAACGCTAATACAGTATTTCACAAATGCAGATATTCCAGTTGATATGATTAGTAGAGCGATATTTGGCACCAAGTTGCTTCTTTTTAAGCAGTTGGAACTGTTACTTTTAGGGTGTAATATTGTAAAATGAGAAATATACTGGTACCGTTTGGTTAAAACTGAAAGCGCTAGACTATAGTTATTTTTAGATGTATTGTAGTACGGTATGGCTGGCTTGCGATAAGACCACTTCTGTCCTTTTCGTAACGTAAGAACGCTGATATTTTTGTTCCAAATGTAGGCCTATAGTGAGTGGATTCATACTAGAGTTTATACAGTCAAATGTGATATTTAGAGGCGAATGCAATAAATTACGTGCATGAATGTATAAAAATAAAAGTGACTGCATGCCACTACCTCGCAGAAAGTAGTTGAGTTATTTTACCATCGTATGCAAGTTATACGCAAGTGATATTAAATTTTTTTGTGCTTAGGGCTCATGCTATGGAGCTGGGTTAAGGTGTTCACTGAAGTTAGAACGGCTCCAGTTAGCGGGGGAAACGCGCATATATGGGCTTACTTTTGCCAATAACCGGGGATATACCTGCCGTTAGCACTTAATTAGCGCTTAAATTCTCCCATTGTTTTCCTAATAATGCATCCCTCTCTCTGGAGGTGTTATATATAACTAGTATTTTTTCAGGGTTATCAGATATTAAACAATATTCTAATATAGAACAAGCCATTGCTATCCTTCAGTCTAAAGTGCACACAAAGGGCCATTTATTGTCAAAATGACTTATTGTATGTTCATATACAGCCACTTTTTTCCCCCCAAGCGCACTTCAGACGCTCAATTTTGCTTGTAAAAATGAGCTTCTGGAAAAGAAGTGATGTGTGAACAGACCATTACACGCTCCGTTGAACACGCCCTAGCTCGACACACATCGTCCGCGAGTCCATAGGCGGCTGTGATACACGTTTCTGAAGACACGGTAATCGCATCAAGTTCGTTGAGTATGATGGACGTTCGCATCGCAACGGGAACAGAGTCCTGCATAATGTAGGTCACGCACTGGTCATTTCTAGTCTTTATGCACACACTGCTATCGACGGAAAAAAATGTTGACTCGACATGAGTCTGCAGGGGATACGTGAATTTTCAACATGCCCACATTATGCCACATGAAACCCCGTTTTAATATGAACTGACTGTACATCACGTGCCTATAGTACGTTCTGTCTTTTAACCCACCCACCTACACTATAATGGTAAAAAATAGTATGTGAGAGTACACCTGTAAAATTGTGCACCTTGGTCCATTGCAGGTGCGGATGATGGAGCAGCGGCTGAACGAAGCCGAATGGGCATCGAGCGATTCACCAGAGCACAGCTGCGAATTGAGGGACGCTGTCAGGGAGAAAGAGAGGACCATCAATCGTCTGGAGACGCAGGTGGAGGAACAGGTGAGTTTCTTTTTGGCCCAAACTGGCTGCCACTCTTTCGCCAGCCGCCAGAGCAATCAATTCCCGCCACCCATTCTCCAGCCAGCCAAATTAGACTGCATTTACAGGGATGAAACACACTAGATACACCCCTCTGCAGACGCAGTGCAGCTTTTTGCATTTTTATTAATTCCGCCAAAATACCGTCTGGCGTGGCAGATGTTGAGCATGGGATAACAGGTTGCGTGCATCCGGCCAACTTGGGACCGGACGATGCACCCTTTGTTCCGGGCATAACTGCCCCCAGGACGGTCGTTCCAGGACTGGCTGAAGAAGCTGCAAATTATTTCTATCAAGCCAGCTTTTTCCTGGCCGCCGAACGACTCCGGCATCTGTCGCCCGAATAACTGCTGCGGAAGAGACTATAATAATCGCGTCGGATCCGTTCTCCATTGTTCTGCCGGAGTTGTTTTATTGGCGACTTTATCTGGAGTCGGAGTTTCTGGCGGCACTTTGACGAGCTCGTTAGCTGGCTTATCATGCTGGAAGGGAAGGAGGGGGATTAGTTCCAGACCCTCTTCCCCCGGCTTAGGTCCAACTACGGGATAATAATTCGGGAAAGAACCATATATGTGTGTGTGTGTATATATATGACGAGTTTCTAATTCGTTTCAGCGCCAGTTACGGATCCAAGACGCTAAGCAAGTGGAGGCCAAAGCTGCCAAGATCAAGTTGTGGGTGACCAACAAACTCAAGGAGGTGAGTAGAGCTTGCCCTCTAGTCTTTTTTCACTCCTTCCCACAGCTCGCAGAGAAAGATGAATGTGGGCCAGGATGGATGAAGCGTCTTTGTGCCTTGAAAGATGAACTCGGCCTGTCGGTCGAGATGTTCCAGCACTCTGAGCGAGATAGGATTTTTTTTTTCTTCTTCTTCTTTGAACCCCTCCGTTTCTTCCACCAACTTCCTTTTAAACTGGAACCAAACGGTTCTATACGACGGCACTTGAAAGTTGACCTCTTCTGCTGCAATTCTGGGGAGACTTTGTCCTCTGTTAAGTAGAACGAACGACTGGAATGTGTGCTGGCTGTGGAGAAGACCTTCCGTGCAAACTGTAATTTAAGGCCCGGAGAAAACTTGAAGTAGTTTTTTGGCCAGGGGGTTGGCGTGACTTTGCCGGAAGCCACCAATAAGGGTAAGATGGCAGCATCCGTGAGGGGCCTCCGAGTCCGTTGGGAAAAGTGGAGGGAGGGAGGGGGGGGACTGTATTCCTTAATGTTTGTTTCGAGGGAACCATTGCTGTGGTTCGTGGCTGCTCTGCTGCAGCCACTTTTTTGTGGGCTGGATAGGAATAGAGAGAAAAAGAAGCCTTTAGACCAGTTCAGGCCAGAGGATTAACAGAGAGTGAGAGTTAAAAGCTGGGGGATTAAGAATTGGGGACCGAGTGTCGAGACAGGCGTATCGACCCTCTCCCTAAAAACAGAGTCTAAGTTGCCTGCAGTGCAGCCGACCGAGCTTATCATGGTAGGGTTGCCCAGCTTTCTCTCTCCCCAGCTGGTTTTAGGACCTGCAGACCAATGGGCGAGAGTCTACCAGCGCTATTATCCAGCCCTCACTCCTTTTGCATGACCCTCCCGCTGCTTCCACCACCCACTAATTAGAAGAGCGCTAAGTTGTGACGATAAGCTCCCAGGCCAGATGGACGCCAAAGTTTGCCAATCTGGCCCGTCAAGAAAGTGCCGTTCATTTTGTCACCGATGGAGATTTCATCTTGATTCATGATCACTTTTGTGGAGGGTTTTTCGTGACTGATAAGTAGAGTACTTGCACTTTTTTTGCGGGAATAACTTGGGTTGTCGTGTCCGGTACTGACAGTTTGATTCCATATGGGTGGTACCACGGATAGGGTTGTGGAAGATATGAAGAGAGAACTGCGTGTAGGCCCGCGTTGCAATTATTATTAGCGTAATTCTTCATGCGCATATTAATGGACGATCGCGGATTCAGGTGGCACCAGCCACTGCGTACTTAGTAGGTACTGTACATGCGAGTAATCAGCTTAGCGCCTGGTGGCTAAAGCCCGGAATATATCTGCATGGGAAAGGGCATTTCGGAGGAGAGGCGACTCCGGGTTTATCAAAAATTGCATTATTTTTAAAAACTATTTTTATGGGTGTTGGGCGGTTTGGGTCGTAGCCAAATTGTCGTCCCAAGCAAGGCTGCACTTATTACTTTGACTTTTTAAGTGCAGGTCTTCGGAGGAATAGACTGATCACGCAAGCCACTGCTCTGCACGAAGATTAGAATGACACAGACAACAGTGGAATTAAAAAGGGAGGCGTGTTAACAACTGTATAATGGGAAGTAAAGAGAACATAGTCTACTCGGCAAGGAACAAGTTCTTTGAACTAAGGAGATATCTTAATGCATTGCCCGAAGGTACGGTACTTGTCAATTTCCATGGCAGGCATTTCCCGTACCGATGTTGCAGTGAGTTGACCAGGGCTTGAGTTTTTCCTCCTAGGAGTTGGATGATGTGTAGAACAGCATTCGCCACGATGCATATATTGCAGGCGCGTGACTTTCGGAAGTTCAGTGTTCCTTTGAAGTGGGATGACTTGCCTGCTGCGACTAGCCATTAATGTTGATTGCAGATGGCTGTGGCGTATTTCCATCATGGGCGACTTTTAAATATTAACTGCAATAACATACCCACACCAAATATTATGCTAAGAAGCTTATTTTTCAATGAATGCAAAATAGGCTACCGGTATGTTTTTTGTTGATGTTAAATCATGTAGTAACGGATGAACAAAACTTTGGGTCCGAAGCGTTCCTCTATACTGCCGTCAGATGTGAGAGGACCGTAACTCAATATCCACTTCCCTTGCGGCGAGAAAAGAAAGCAAGTGTTACCGAAAGCATCCAAGAGGTGGCGTTGGGGGAAGGGGGAAAACGGAACGGATCCCAACTCCACCTGTTAGTTGCTTTTGGTACCACTGCTTTTTTTGGACATTGAGTGGACATTGAGTTACGGTCTTCTCATATCTGACGGCAGTGTAGAGCCTAGTCAGACATTGTCATATCATGCATTGTTTGTTTGAATCTCATGAGGGATTATCATCTAGCGGTCTGGCGGGGAAGGGACGCGCAAGGATGTGTCCATCTTAGAAAATAACTCACTCGAGGGGGTTTCAAACCAGGCCTGGGGCAGTTTCCTTACTTCATACAGAAACATTACAGTGACAATATAGGGCATAGGTCATCGATGTAAGCCCTCATCCTCCTCCCACTTTCGCCAGCACCCTTTCCCAGTGACTGTCGATTAAATTAGGCAGAGCTGCTTTATTGACGCTTTGACTCATCCTTTCGGCGTAATTCTCTGTCACTTGTGTCTGTCCATATTTACGCAATTCTGGCCCATCCTTTCCGAAAAAATAGTTTTACTTGATCCGCTCGATCCAAAAACCTGAAACGTTCCTTGCGAAAGGAGGTGAAGATCGCTTGTCGGAATTGAGGCCATAGAAGGCAAAGGGGGAAAAAAAAATCTTCAAGGCTATGAGAGACTCGTGGGATACATAAAAATTTGGTGACATGAAAAGTTCGGCACCGGGAGCCCGATCGGATTTACATAACGTAGACTCAAACCCTTCTTCCGTCTGAACCTCAAGGACACGCTCCTTCTGCACGTAGGCACACAGTTGGAAAGTAAAGGGCTGGTTGTATGAACGAAAGTTAAGAAAAAAATCTCCGATTATCTTTCATTTCATTCAAGTTGTCATCCTCGGTCATTTCAGCATTTTTAAAAATAAAAATGGTAGGCTTGAATCGATTTCAGAAAATCTTGATTCTTGGTGGAGTACTTACGTTTCCTGATTTCATGATGAGTTTCCATTATATTTTCTCGTTATATGGGCACGGTAAAAAACAACAACGAATGATTCTTGCGAATTTTTCCACATAAAGGGAAAAGCGGGTAATTAATGATATGTTTGTGGGAAAGTGCGTGCCGAGTGCAGGACCATTTTTCAGCTAGGCGATAAGCTTAGCATTCTGGAACTAATGGGAGCTGCCAGAGGTTGCGACGGCCGCTCTGGACGCCCCTGGACATACCTCTTATCACATGTTTACGCTCACTGCATTAATGTAGTCGGGAAGCCAGGGTTAGTCCCCCNCCCCCCCCCCCCCCCCCCCGGGTGGGTGAGATATCGCCCGGATAGCTCAATAGAGTCCTAATACTGCTATTGCCTGTAGAAATACTTAGCTGGCTACCTGCTTCACACATGTTAACGTAAAATAATAACGATGTGTTAATATTGATTTACAGAGTGATGCAGAATTTTCACTTGGTTTTTTTTTTTGCACAGAGAGGGGTATTGGACATAAATTTTAAGCACCCATTTTACACGGGAAACTTTACAAAGGTCGATTTGCTAGAGTTGTCTATGCCGCAGGGGTTTGGCATGATGGATACAGGTAATTCAATTCTGCCAGGACCAGGGACTGGGTGGAATTTTCATCCGAATATGTAATTTTTTAGGTTGTCATATTTTGGCCCTTCCTCCCTCTTATGTGGTCACACTGAGCACACTGTTACCTTTGAGGAGAGGATTGCCCAAGCAGCTAGACGAAATTTTTAAAAACGTAACGAATGTGTTTGGATGGTTGTTAGTTCTAACTTTCTAGTAACCTGAATGGCAATCACCCACCTCTCTTCTGTCTCACTTCAGTGTGACGCCAAAGGAGTGGGTTGAGGGGCAATTTCCACAGGAAATCCCCCAAAAGTCCCGTTCCATCACGATGATCACCATCTGAGATGGGGATGAAGAGACAGGGGGGAGGGGGGGGGGGAAGGGGAAGGGGGTGGTTTTCCCCGCAAGGAAACTATTGATCACATTCCGGCAAGTGGGTCTGGGATGTTGCAGGGGGGGAAAATACAGGGGGCGGGTTGGCCCTGTGACTCAGCTGGGAGTTCCCTGTAGTCCCACACAGGCACCCTTTCCAAAAAACGGCTGTTCCTGCAAAAAGGGCTATACTCAGCGGGTTGTCTTGAGCCGCACCCACCCTTCTGAGCAGCCAACCAGTGCGGAACTCTGGCAATTGGGAATGCAGCTCATGCCTGATGCTGCAGTGGTAGTGCGTCTCTCCTTCCCATCGCAAGTCCTGTGTTTGTTCGGTGGTGGTACAGCATCAGCATAACACGTATGTGGATCAACTGCTGTCAGGTCAGGCGGTTGAGATGTCACAGGACAAGCGAGGGCTCCGAAATGGAGTTGGAGGAGGTTCCGGTTGTGGTGGATATGTGTGTTGACCAGGAAGTGCAGGTGTGGGATGGAGAGTGGGAGAATCCGGCCCTTGTTATAGCTGCGGTACGATAGTAGGGACAGGAGTAATGAACAGAAGGGTAAGCTGGAGTTGACATTGGTTTTACACTTGGTTCTTGGTCATTGCAGTTGGAGGAACAAAACCAGCATCTGCGGCAACAGAACCAGAAGTGCAACGAACAGCTGGAGCTGCTTCGAAACAGAATGGAACACATCAGCCTGATGAACGCCAACACCAAGCCTCGCCGGAGACTTAGCACAGAAGTTCCGGTATGGTTCAATGTGCCACACTGCCTCAAAAGAAAATCATATCTACAATGATATGACTGATTATCTAGGGAAATAACTTAATGAATTATGGGGCTAATGAGTGCATGTAAGCCATGTAATATAAAGAATTAGATTCTTGCATGATTAGGATGTGTAGTTCTATATTTGATCAAAATGACCACCATTCACTCTAGTTGCTAGAAGGCATCATAAATACACTGATTGTTCAAGGCAATTCTTATGCACTGATTTTCTGCCAGAAGTAGGCCTTGTTAAAATGCTTTACAATGTAGATTGTTTTGTGTGTATTATTTACATGTGGCTCAGATAAATATGGTTTAATTGCCCACCTTATGGAGGAAAACAATGCAGCTGTGCTACCTGTCAATTTTGAAAATGCAAAAAGAAAACAAATTCTGACATGTGTGTGTGTGTGTGCCCCCTGGTGGACACTATTAATATAGACTCAAGTAGCTCAAAGATGCGAAGTATCTCAAAGATGCGACAAGGCAATTGAGGAATTTAAAGGATTTTTTTTTAATCCACATAATTAGTTCTATTGTCAACTTTCCAAGTAATTGATTGAACTTAATTCTGATGTATTTTGTGCATTTTCAGGACTCATCCAGAGGCAGCCTGGAAGGTGATCGTCTCCCGAATGATGACAGCCCACCTCCTGAAAACTTTACTCCTGCTCCCCGCCCTGCTTCAGTCAGTACCCTGAGCAGCCTACTCCGACGCCAACGCCTTGACAATGGGGCTTGTGGTACTAAACCAACAGACCGAGCCAGCCTGGGTGACCCAGGCGGTGGGGGTGGAGGGGGTGGTGGGGGGGCTCCACCTGCTACCACCTCCTCTGCAACATCATCACCTAAGACTGCCCTGGAGAGGAAGAGGTATCCAGACTTATCCGCTGAAGATGGAGTATTGGGACGAGACTCAGGGTCGGTGGACCTTGAGACTCCACAAGGTCTTAGTCCTCGGAGTCCCCTGGAGGTGCTAGATGCTGCCCTGCCCATGGTGCCTCCACCACACCCCTCCAGGTTGGTTGAGTTTGTCAGGTGATGTGATAGTACAACAATGATTATATTGAAAGTGAGCCAGGCAATGACATGTAAATATGACTGAGAATAATTTATTGGATGGCTTTGGTTAGCTCTCACTTGCAGATTAAATTTGGTGTACGATATTGTTCAAGTGTGCTCATGTAGTCGGATGAATCACACTGCTGCTGTTACAGGTTGGTGGATGACATGGATTCCCCTAGGCGCAAACCAATCCCACCTCCAAGACAGAGGGCTCCCAGACGGTACGAAGATGATGACATTCCTCCAGCAGACAGCATCTTGGTACAAGCACCAGAACTCCAGGAGTTACAGGCAGCAGTGCAGGAAATAATAACCTCATCTGGGGCTGGTGCCAGGATGGGTGGTGCCAGAGCCAGAGCAGCAGACGAAGTGCATGACTATGCTGAAATCTACACCCCCAGCAAAGAAAGGAGCCCCTGGCCTGCTTCTGGGTCTGGGTCAGGTTCTGGGTCAGGTTCTGGATCTGGGTCTCATTGTGGGGGAACAAGAGATTCTGGATCCAATGAAGGAGACTGGCCTGGTGATTCAAAACCACCAACACCACCCTTGCACAGGTTTCCTTCTTGGGAGTCCAGAATTTATCAGGTGGCAGTGGATGGTCTCACGCTAGGTGATCAGCTGCTGAACAGAGGTGGTCAGCAGTCTGATTCAACCAATAACAACAGACTGCAGGCCACTCCTGGAAGTGGAGGAGGATACTGCGAGATCAGCGTACCTGTATATGCCACTGTGAAGGGGGTGAGCAACTTGAATTCATCCATGACATCATTTAGGGCATGCTTTACCATTTAAATATGCTGAATGGTAACTCTAACCCTTCTCTGAATAGAGAGCCAGCCAGATTCGGTCGATGCCATTCACTGGGGATTCATCAGACTCATCAGATGGGGAAGAGCACAGTGAGCCCCGAGGTACGAGCTCAGGTTCAGGCTCGGGTTCAGGTTCTCACCCGGCAAGCAGTGGGGATACGGACACCTCCCTGTCTGCGGCCAGCCCTGGCAAGAGTGCGAAAACTACCACCTCCTCTAGCCTCTCCCCAGCCAAGCACAATAGCTCCTCCCCATCCAAAAGCCCCCGCAGAGGTAGGTTGCAGGCTGCCTGATGCATCTTTGTTTCACTTGTCGTACAAGCACTAACACTACAGAAACAAAGTAGTCTGTGTGGCTGTCACACAAGAAACTTTGGGATGGGCATTTTTCTTACAGGATTGAGGAATTATAAGCATTAAAAAAGAAACTGAGAGTCCCTAGCCACAGGACACAGAATTTGCATAGTATGATACCTACTTGTGTATCAATTAATCCAAATTAATCTTTCTCATTTCTGATATTATCATAGTGCCATTATGATGAAAATATTTTTGAGAAAGTTGTCACACACTTAAATTCCATCCTCTTTTCTGGCAAAATTTTGCACTATAGGAAGGATATTCTTAGCTTAACTCTAACTGAAAGTTATAATTAACATGAATATGTGTAAACATTTGGATGCCAGAAATAGCATTGTTCAAGGGACAGGAACTGGTGACAATGGGGTCCAGAAAAACAACATAGGACTGGATGTAATCTCATCTGCATTTATCTCACAGCTTGGTAATGAATTTTCAAATATCTGTGGCTAGTAATTTTTGTCCTCAACCCTGGGTATCATCAGCACCACAAGCATGACTACACAAAAAGGAGTGACACAGATAAGCTACTACATCAAATACATGCATGCACCGTCATCCTGCAATCTACACAGAGCCATACAGGAGCATGCTTAATGCATACACCCTCCATGAGTAAACCATACCATACCTAAGAATGTTTGAAATTCTTGTGTACCTGTGAAAGCAAGTTGAATGTGAGTGTATGTGTTGTATCCTCCCCTCGTTGCCCTGGTTCCCCTTGTGTGTTCCATGTGCAGATGCGTCCTCGGAGTCAGGCATGTCTGGTGACTATGCCGTCCCCCCAGATGCACTGCTTGCCTCCTGCGAGACGGCCAGCCTGGAATCTTCTTCCCTGCCCTCCTCCCTGCTGCTAATGAGGAACTCCAGTTGCATGGACAGCCCCATCAGGAAGGAGAGTCTGGAGAAGGCAGGCTACCTTACCAAGCTAGGAGGGAAGCTCAAGACATGGAGCAAGCGCTGGTTCCTGCTCAAGAATGGTGTGCTCACATACTGGAAGTCTCAGGTTGGTGAAGGATCAGCTCTCAAATGGTTTCAGGAACTCTTAGAAATGTGAAAGGTTTTTTTGTTTTGCACTTTACAATTGACTTTTTCTGTAGTTGATTTTGGGGCATAATGATATTACAGTACAGTATGCTTAGCGAATTGTGTCCAGTGATATTTACACCGGGGATTGCTACTGGTATCTTTTAAAAAGGTGCGCAATGGGGAACTAGCCTTGGTCTGGGATTTGGGATTTTTGTTCATAACTAGCTAGCCCATGCCTGTAAACATACATTCCATCACTCTGTTGCATCAAA
>JYFJ02003122.1:0-46424 GCA_000934665.2 Catajapyx aquilonaris | reverse complement strand
AAATTTTTTTTCTTGTTTCTTATTGGGAACATGTTCAGAAAATGCAATAGGAACTGACATTGCGTTAAAAAATTCTTCTCAGGTCTCAGGAGGATATTAGCAATTTTTCCAAGATTCAAATGGTTACAGATGATGCTTGGAACCTGCTATAATTTTCATATCTTATAGCTATTTTATTTATTATTAATTTTTTAAATATTATTTGATAGCTTTGGTAAATGACAGCATATTTTGAGTCACACATTGTTTCCTGAGGATGGGTTGCATCACCCCAATGTAAAGCTTTGAATCCCCTTCAAAAAAGCACTCATAAAAAATGCGCCAAGTTGTCTGCCATAAAAACCTGTGAGATAGTGTCTGGGCGCCAAGCCTTGTCCACTCCGCCGTACAAAGTCGTGAGATCGTGGTGGACATCAAGCCTTTCTTCGAAGCTATAAGCTAAGTGAGATGACTTGGCCGGACTTGGTTTACGTGCACGAGGAACAATACGCGCTCAGTCCGCTGGAATTTGGTCAAGTTACTGTTCTCCCAATAAGCTGTACGACTCAATTTTCCAGTCTAATAAACCGCGATAGTAATCATCTGCGGTTCTAATCATGTGCGGTTCGAAGGTGACATTTTGTAGTTCTTGTGATACAAATCAGAGGTCCAAGTATATTCTTAATGATTCTAATGAACCAAGGAACTATGGACGTTTAAGGTGGAGTTGTTACGTTACTGCTCCACCATTGACAGTTACAAGTAAATATTCCATTCGAAGGTCACATTTTTGAGTAATTGCTCTACCAATGAGTGTTAAAAGTTGACTTTCTATTGTATTAATCCGTGTATCTCATTGTTCCTAGTGCCCGTGAACCAATTCCGGCCAAGTCATCTCACTTAGCTTATAGGCTCAAAGAAAGGCTTGGCGTCCACCACGATCTCACGACTTTGTACGGCAGATGACTTGGCGGGTTTTTTATGAGTGCGGTTTTGGAGGGGATCTCGCCACTTCTTGTTAAGTTGAATGAATGAATGACACGGAGAAAGTAAAAACTTATCTGCCTCAGAGTATATGGCCAATGTCCTTGTCCCGAGAATCTATTGGCGCTGTGTCCACCTTTTTGTTCACGACCCCCCCGACCACATCGACCACCGGCAGCAGGGTCTGAGACTTGACATTGGAGATCTGTTTGGTTATCCTCTTGAACCTGATGTACACCCGCGAGCATAAAGATGGAGATGGCAGGCCCTCACCTTCGGCAGGCTGCTCTGCCAATTGCACCTATTACGGTATCAAATATACTGTCATAAATACACGAACACACGCCTGATGCAGCTAAGTCGGTCCAAAAAGAGTTCATTAATTTCAGTCGGATAAAGAAAGGTCAAAAAAGGGCTGCCGTCTCCATCTTTATGCTCGCGGGGGTACATATTTGGATGCAGCCCAGACTCTGTCAGGGACCTTTGGATGCCTCTTAGAATGAGTGAATTGGAAACTGCAACGGTCCGCCCTGAATTTAAGTCTTTGTCTGTTACATTCCGTTAAATGGCTTTTTCGTTAGCTTTAACTTGAGTGGGATCAAAGTTGATTAGATGAATTCCATCCCATTTTTTGACTCGAGACAAGGCCTCATACGCTTGACCACAACAGAGAAGTGACTAGCCAATGTCCATAATGTCTAAGCTAAAACCCTGGCTGTGATGCCGTAAGCTATTGTTAAGGGGACCTGTTTCCTATGGATGAATGCGTTTGCCATAATTTCAGATTTGCTCTTGACCGGTAGTAGATCGTGTTCCAAACCGAAAGAAAATTTAATTCTTATGGATTTAACTTTTTGTGGCGCATCGGGGTGGTATGTAACACTGACTACAGACCCAACTGCACCCAAGCCAAGAGTTTGGTTTGGAACAGGGAGCGAGAGAAAGACACGTCTAGCCTCTAGAATTCTCTATGAATTCTCTAAAAATTTTTCATGTTTGCATGGCGGCAGTCTGGACCCAAAATGGCCGACTTCCGGTATTGGACTTTCCCAGGTTTCAGACGAGGACCAATTTTTGTACAAAATTTGGGATCTGTATGATAACTGGAACTGGTCAATCTTTTTGATTATTGCCACCCCTATATACAATATATAGAGACTATATATACAATATATATACAATATTTAGGTGTATATAGGCTATATATGAATCAGACAAAAAACGCCAATTTGGGCCCTCTCCTGGTGTGGACCTAGCGGTCCAAATTTCACAAAAATTTATTTGTAGGGTCCCTGGGTGTGCCCCATTGTCTCATTAAAATTTCAGAGTTGCATCATTTTCCTGTGCCGAACTAGAAAATGCCGAAATGTAGAGAGCGAGTGCGCTCCAATAAAGGATGCACGGAAGCGCGAGACGTAAGAGTAATAAAGGAGAGAAAGGGCTAGTCTGGGTCAGTGGCAGTGGCCTAGACTTGACAGATACACTGCCGGGCATCTTGATATGAGTCTAGACTTGTTATTAATTGTTGGCAACAATGAATTAACAATAACAAGAGTAGACCCATACCTAAGCATGAATCTTTCCCTGTTGCAACTAGCCCGAAGGGCTTGTTATATGGAAGCAAATCGTGGAATATCTCCTGTTATGTATAGTTATTCACAATGCATATTTTTTATATGTATATTTTTTAAACCCTGTGATAAGCTAAGGCCTTGTGGGGGGAGGGGGGGGGGTGGCACACTACTATCAGTTTTCTATTGTATAATTACTTTTTCTTCACTCTGGTGCAAGGAATCAAGGACATTGGGTAAGGATAGGGATTTTCGGGGAGGGGACACGGGTACAAGCAATGTCTCTGCTTTGGGCCATGTGCAGTCCCCCAGGAGGTTAGGTTGCCAGACACCTCCAAGGTGCAGGTCAAAGACCCTCCCGACTCAGATGGAAGGGAACTCCCAGGCAGGGATCGAACCTGGGACCTTTCATTCAGCAAGCCGAGACGTTACCATCTCGGCCACCACACCTCCCCTTCATAATTCATAATAAAATATAATCTGAGATTTCCTCCTAACTGGCTATAAGGCTTGGTTGTGTGAATGCAAATTAGGGAAAATCTCTGTTATGTACTGATATTCACAATGCACGATGAAGTTTTCTCCAGAATTCTTACTGAATTAATGCAACTGGCCCTAAAATTAATATTTAATAAACTGCATTGATTCATTCACTCTGCATCGCAGATTGTCCCTAAATAGGGGTGCCAGCGATTGCTTCCTGTACCTGACATAAACATGATTATACATAAAATCTGGAGCACTGGTCAGATGCTTGCAGATGAAAGAAGGTAAAGGGAAGGGATTGGATAATGCTTTGTAAAACAGACTGTACTGGCTGGGCTGAGTTGTTGACAACAGTGAATGATTGCACAATACTGGTTATTGTGTGGCGTCCTTTCCTATGGGATATTACAATGGGGTACCTTGTCAATTAAGTGTCCCTATTAGTGAACAATGTGACAAAAAATGGCCGTTGTCTGCCAATGCCATTAAAACAAATAAAAATTATTGCAGGTTCCTAGTACCTGCTGTTGAAAAAAATATTTTGAGTCCCATATTTCAGCTCAGGATCCCAGCTTGAAAATTGTAGCTTTTACTTTTCTAGTATACACTATCAAGCATCTATGTATCAAATATCTAAGCTAACAAAACAAAATAGGTGTCCCACAAAAAACCTATCTTGTCTTGGTAAGCCCCTTTTAAAATGTAGATTTCAGTCCATATTTTTGCAATTGCAGAATCAATACGAAATGATTTTGAGATAATTATGTAACATTCTGGGAATAACCTTCATGGCGCCAGGCGTCGGGAAGACGCCTGGCAACCTTGCCTGGCAATGACCTTTGGAATCTTTTAACTTTAAACAGGTTTTTCTCAGTTTGCCGGATTTGGACACTGCGGGCATCGCCCAGGCCACAAAAATTTAGCTATGGACTTCCCACTTCACCAGATTTATCCTCAAACATGGCTCTATCATTGGGCCTAAAAGAATTAACCAGCTCGAACTACTTCTATTTGTAACTTTAGTAAATGTTTTCTCAAAACTGCTTAATTTTGTAGTTATCGTTCTGAAATCGACAAAAAAATACTAAAACGACTTCAAAAATTATAAATTCTAGGTCAAACGAAAACTACATGCTTAGGAAGCCTGAGGTCAAATCTGACGGATGTAGGTTGACCCCAGCGCCCTAAATCGTGCCCGCAGTGGCGTGACGTCACGTGGCCCTGGCGGCCTTTCAACACACGAACGTGATTCGATTATAGGCGCTAATAGGTCTTTGACTTATGTACATTCATGAAAATGAAGTCCCAACTTCTTGTCTCAAATTGTTTTTTTTTTGGCGATTTTTCACAAAACCCTTGATTTTGACTGTAGTGCCCTCTTAACCCCCAGATGTAGGGGTGAGAAATGTCGAGGGAACTATCATTAACCCCTTCAGCCCCAGATCAGCCCGAACCACACAGTTTTCGGCTTACGCGTACTCCGAAGATACAGACAAGATATTTTGCAAATAATAACAGCTATACTTACAAGATCTGGGAAAACCATATGAATGTGTCTGGAACCATTTTACTCGTCTAGAAGTCCCTAAATTAATTTCCAAAAAAGGGCTATAATAACTCGAAATTGGACTACTGCCGCCCAACTTTTAGGCTGATTTAATTATGAAATGCGTGAAAATATGCGGAATAACAACTTTGAGAACCGTACCAGAGGAATTTGCTGAAATTGTCGTGCTTTGCGAGAAATAAATTAATACTTATTTGCGGCTTTCTGGCACTTCGGAAAACTCCAAAATTTATTTGTTTCTCATGAAGTACGACGATTTCAGAAAATTCATCTCATACTCATTTAGGAGTTTTCCTAAGTGCTAGAAAGCCGCAAATAAATATTAATTTATTTCTCGCAAAGCACGACAATTTCAGCAAATTCGTCTGGGATGGTTCTCATGGTTGTTATTCCGCATATTTTCACGCATTTCATAATTAAATCAGCCTAAAAGTTGGGCGGCAGTAGTCCAATTTCGAGTTATTATAGTCCTTTTTTGGAAGTTAATTTAGGGACTTCTGGACGAGTAAAATGGTTCCAGACACATTCATAGGCTTTTCCCAGATCTCGTAAGTATAGCTGTTATTATTTGCAAAATATCTTGTCCATATCTTCGGAGTACGCGTAAGCCGCAAACGGTGTGGTTCGAGCCGATCTGGGGCTGAAGGGGTTAATGATAGTTCCCTCGACATTTCTCACCCCTACATTTTTGGCCTGTTTTTGGCCAAGAATACAAGGGGTGTTCATAAGAAGACAGAACTTTTTAAATAGCATGTCAACTGGTACAGAGAGCTCGCTGTGGCTACCGACATGTGAGTGAACCTAGCAACAGGTTTTGACCAACTGCCATTTGCCCCTCTCTGCTATGAGCATTAGTTGAACTACATCTGCTGAAGTGAGCACATGCACAAGCTCTTCGTCGAATTAGTGACAAAGTGAAAATCACATGGTGTGAAGAACGTGTGGGTGAAATTTTGCTGCAAACGTGGAAATTATTTTACAGAGACATTTCAGTCTCTTAATCTAATAGAATATGGGGCAAAGGGTCCCTCGACCAAAAAAGCATGGATGAGCGAGTAAAAGATCAAGGTGATCGTTGGCTGTCTTTTTTGATTGGAAAGGCATTGTCCATTATGAATATGTCAGTTGTACTGTTCTGGGAAGTTTTAGTGCATTTGAGGGATGCTGTGCACAGGAAGAGGCCTGAATTGTGGGAAAATTAGACTTGGAGTTTGCACCACAAGAATGCTCTGGCTCAAATGTTGCTATCAGATTTCCATTGTGCCCATCCACCCTATTCTCTGGACTTAATCCCAGCAGACTTTTTCCTATTTCCCAAACTTAAAACCACTTTAAAAAGATGTCGTTTCCAAACCATAGAGGGGATTCAGGAAAAGGCGATAAGAGCCATCACAGAAAGTGTATTCCAGGAAGCATTCCAATGATAGAAGAAATGTTGGGAATAGTGTATCACAAGTAGAGGGGAATACTTTGATGGGGACAGTGCTTAAAATGTTGTAAAATGAGCAATATAGTCTTTATGGCAAAAGCTTGGTCTTTTATTGAACAGCCCTTGTACAGTGCTGGACATTAATTCCGCCGTACTGCTAGTACATTTTCCGATGCGGCAGAAGTGCAAAGTGAATTGATGTAGTGCGAACCATGTGAGTAAGAAATGGTAGGGCTTGGGTTACGTCACCGGCTGGGGGCAAGTCCTTTTCTTTATTGCCCCCAGCTGGTGACATAACCCAGGACCTACCATTTCTAACTCGCATGGTGATCACACTCCATCAATTCACTTTGCACCTCTGCCGCATAGGAAAATGTTGCTAGCAGTACGACGGAATTAATGTCTAGCACTGTACGCTGCTGACCAGATAATATACAACAACAATAACATCACCACCATCACAACATTTCCCTATAAGGGGTAGACAGACCAGATAATATACTAGTAAGAAACATCCTCTGTAATAGTACAGAAGGTAATAATTTTGAAAACTTTGAAAAGTGCTTGTTCTGAAGCAACTGCTAAATAACAAGCTGTTTAGGGCAAACAAATTGCTAACTATTATGGACATTTCAATTGGTATCCAGTGGATATTTGTTTTGAACAGTTGGGAAATCTGTGAATGTCTGAGCCCTTTGCACGATTGTACACAAATTCTTTATAAGCATGTGACAAAGTTGCTGGTGTGTAAGTCATCATTTAACAGTAATAAATTTTTAAAAGGTGAAGTTTTGTGTTACCTATGTTCGAATGGTTTTGTGATCTCAGATCTGTTTTCTATGAGTTTAATTACTAGAGCACCAAGGCTTTGGAACTCCATCTCTTAGGTGCATTTTAATGTGGTGAACAACATCAAAAGTGCCATAAAATGCTGATAGTGTGTTGAACGCTGCCCTTGGAAAACTGAAGCCAAAAGTCTCACCGTATTTAGCTATGAGGTTCATAACGAAAGAATGGATTTCTAGGTATTTACCTACTTTTTATTTTGTAGGCAGAACACTGGAACCAAAATATCTATCCGTTTTCCGTTTCATAATACAAGGACCTCAATAATCGTAGTTATAAAACCTAAAATTGCCTATTTTGGACATTGGAACCTAAATGGCCTATGAGTGCCTATTTTCACCTATTTGACGCCTTTTCGTAACATTTTTGGCAGTTTTTATGTGTTTTCTGTTCAAGTCATCCCTCCTGCTTGAACCTGTGAATAGTGAAGAAGCTGTAGCCTACAGACATGCCGGATGAACTGGCTGTGCAAGACATTTAAACTTTTCAAGAACAATCGAGTTGCTTTGTGTGGCGTCGAAAGGTCATTTTCAGCGTATAAAGTAGTACTGTCACACAGGCATCACCAACAAATACTTTAAAAAAACTAAAATTGGGAACAGCTGCTAATCTGTTACTGTGTTGCAAAATTACATAGCCAAGAGTAGGCATGGGACTGAAAATAAATTAGGACCTGCTTGATTTTTAGTACCCATTTAAGAGCCTATTTTAACTGTTTTCAGGACCTAAATGCCTATCTACTGTCTGATTTATTATACTCCTGACCCACATCATCAAGCCCTCCTCTGCTCCACCCGCCCCTCCCTCCACGGACGGTACGTGTTACCAACCTAACGTCTCACTTGTGGTATCACAAACAATGTTGTCATTAAATCATACGGCATACATTTGTGATATAAATGATAATGTGAGTGTTAATCGACCGTCTGCGTATTCCTTTGTCACGGACAGGAAGGAACAGCGTTGCATTAATGGTGACATCGGTGACCACGTGCGTGAGGTTAGGTTGGTAACGAGTACAGTTCGTGAAAGGGTGGACGGGTGGAGGAGAAGGGAGCTCGATGTTTTGCAACGGAATATCTGGACGATCGGAAAAACTTGCAAATAATGACACTTTGACGGGCAAATATACGTATGTAATGGTGGATCAAAAAGGAAGTACAAATGCTTCACAACGTATCCTGGTGATCATTTGGAGAGTTTTCATACATCAGTGTCACTGTCGCCTGTGGTGAAAGTGGGGATACTGCAGTGTCTTCTCATAATGGGGCAACACGGGGATAGTCCCAATTTGACACCCAGTGGATCACTTGTAAAAATAACCTACTGAATGGGTATCTCAGTTTCATTTCCCACATTTTTGGAACATCAATGTTTTGTAACGGAACCGTTCAATTATCCGCAAAAGATTGTTTTCATGAAGGGTTGTAGGGTACGCCTTCTCTAAGATAGTCTTGAGGCATTGCATTGTGAGAAGTGAAAAGGTACTGTAATGTACAGTGCCCTGCATTAATGGCTATGCACATACATCGCCACCTGTCCGAGAACGAGCGGAATTAGGCGTCAGTGGGCTGCGTCCAAAATACTTGGACAGCTCAAGATATCACGGTTGATTCAAACCAGCCCCCGGACACTTATACTACATTCTGCTGTTATCGCCTGCCGAGGCATTTTGCAGGGTGCTCATCTGAGAGCGCCATGAGACATTTCGGAGCCCAGGTAAGTGGCGACCCTACCAGACTAGGCTGAACTTTATAGGTACGAAAGGGAAGCGCTACATGCGGGCCCAACATGGCCGGCCACTTACCTGGGCTCCGAAATGTCTCATGGCGCTCTCAGGTGAGCACCCCCTGCAAAACGCCCCGGCAGGGGGTGGGTGGGAGTGACCAGACCTTACTTTCTATGACCGTGATTCAAACTCTTGCTACAAAGATGGATCACAGCGGATCACTGATATATCTGTGGGATGAATTATAAGGCCATTGCGATTCCTATCAATGCATTGAGGTTGTGAACCAGTTATTACACGGACCATGCGAATACCTGTTTATCCACCACGATATCTTGAGCCGTCTAGAGCGGTCTCATGAGCAGTCTTGAGATCAAAGTATTTTGGACACAGCCATGGTCATAGAATACTAAGGTCTGGACACCTCCACCTACCCCCTGCCGGGGCATTTTGCAGGAGGTGCTCACCTGAGAGCTCCATGAGACATTTCAGAGCACTGGTATGTGGCGACCCTACCGGACTAAGCTGAACTTTATAGGTACAAAAGGGAAGCGCTACATGCGGGCCCAACAAGGCAGCCAGCGACCATGTTGGGTCCCGCAATGTAGCGCTTCCCTTTTGTACCTATAAAGTTCAGCGTAGTCTGGTAGGGTCGCCACATACCAGTGCTCTGAAATGTCTCATGGAGCTCTCAGGTGATCACCTCCTGCAAAACGCCCTGACAGGCGATAAGAAAAGAACGTAGAGGTAGTGTCCGGGGGCTGGACACAGCCCACCGACGCCTAGTTCCACACAATCCTGCCAGGTGGCGATGTCTGTGCATAGCCATTAATGCAGGGTACTGTACCCATGGGCCAGGAATAGAATAATCTGCAAGAGACATGTGCAATGTGGTGAGATGTTAGGCAGGTTTAATTTTCTTGTGAAGCACAGGAGATATGGCAAAGCAGGAACAGTTTTCATGGCTTGGGGGCTTTTACACATGTGGAAGTAAAAAAGGACCATTTGGCCAAGTGTACAATACATTTTTGGTTGCATAGAGTAACATCCATACAAATAGGATATTACAATGGACCATGATTAATTTTACTCCTGCAGTCAAATGGCTGATTGTGAGATCTTCTGTGCTATATTAAAATTTTGCTGGAAGGGACTGTATCCCAGATTCCCAGGCTTTTTGTAGCTGTGATAATGGTAAGAAAGGACCTATTTCAGGATTGCTTTTGCGATAGACTGATAATTTTTCTAATTTGTTACAGTAATATATTGGAAGAAAAGAAGAGACTTAAGGGGCTGTTTCTATACTATGAAGGGATCTACCAATGTGTGCTGTTAGTTTTTTTTTTGTCACTATTAAACCTGACAGGACCATTTTCCACATCTCGTTTGGTCACATTATTCCCACAGCACAAATGTTCTGTGATTGGAGCATGTTGAGGTTGTTTTTCCTTGCCAGTAATTGTTGAGTCAGTGTGAAATTGGAATGAAAATCAAGATTGGTACAACAGCCTATAACGAAACCTTTCTTCTCTGTGAATGACACCTATTATCTCATTGTAGCTGGTATATGAGATTGCAAAGCTCGTGTGGCATTAGGATGGGCATTAGGGGGGATTTTATGGGCTGTTTACTTTGTGAGCCTGGACATCCTGTGCCGCTGGCCCCCCATGTCTGAGGATGTAGTAGTTGCACTTGCAGAATAAGATAAGAAGGGGCAGAAGGACAAAATTGGAGCAACAGAATTGTAATCTACAAGTGACAGAGGGAGGAGTGTTGTGGTGTTCACAAGTTAAAATGACTTGTTAGTTGCACTTGAGGCATTGTCTTTGGCATACCATAGATAAAGGGGAGGGAATTGATAGGTTAAAAGAAAGTTAATTACACCCTCATGCAGATCCTTTTTTTGTGTCGCGAGAATGTAGTTGACAACTTCAGCTTACAGGGTTGTGCTACTATGTGGTAGATGGCAACTCGACATATCATTCTAGTGACACAGACAAACTGAGAGTGGGGGTGTCACTACCTTGGGTAGGGTGATGGAACATTGTGTTGTTGATGAAAATTGTAAGTTAAAACCCTGATACATTGTGGTTAATCATGTAAATTGCCCTGCTTTGACAAGTTGAAAGCCAGGAAGATAGATGTCAGTCAAGGGTGCTATAATTGTTATGTTGTTTCAGCATATGCTATGGAGGAGTATGGCTTCCGTCCCCTCCACCCAAAGTCTGAGCCTACATCTGCAACTCACCATCGAGGTGCTGATGTACAGCCCAGTGATCTTGTGGAAGTCAACTTGGATGGGGAAGCAGATGAACATGGAAGTGAAGCACAACATCGACAGCAACAGCAGCAGCAGCAACCACCAGTTCCTCCGTCCGCACACCACCACCACCATCCACACCACACCCAGCCACACCATCCGACACCGCACCATCCGACACATCACCCGACTCTCCATCACCCCACGCCACACCACCCTCATTCACACCATCCCCACCCCTTACACTACCATCACCCTCATTATCATCCGACTCCTCCCCCTCCCCCTCCACCAAGACACGTCTCCAATTCTGTAGAGGAGGCAGTGCGCTCACCGGATCCACCCCCTCCAGCACCAGACATTTCCCCCCCTGCCCCGCCCTTACTACTTGACTTGGCTGAATGGAGGGGCCACAGGGTACTGGCAAAGTATGGGAAAGTGTACCTGCCAGGGAGAGTCAGGGCAGCTCATGGACCCGGAGATGTGTCTGTCCTTTTTGACCAGGACCAGGTGCCAGTCCTCTTTGGAGGTGTTACCACACATGGGAAATTTGACGTAGTGGCTGATGCCGCTCCATCACCGGGGCAGGTGAGTTACATGTTGAGGTGCTTATGATGACAAGTACTTTTGAAGTGAGTAAGGACCAGAGATCAATTTGTTATCTTGACCCATGAAACAATTATAAGTGCAGATTTTTGATGATAATCATAGTCATTAGTGTTAATTTGAGTGCTGTTTTTTAAGTGGATGGCTTGTACATGGGACTTAAAATTGGCATGGAGAAGGTGTGCATGTTTAGGGCCGTATTTTCAACTTGCTAACAAAAGTGGGCGTTCTAGTCGCAAGTTGCTGCTGACGCTGCTAGAGGTAGCAGGAATGCGATTTTTACCATCTCTCTCGCATCCTACGACCCCCTAGCAAGGTTAAGGCTCCTCCCCAGTTGTCCCTCCCTCCAAGGACACATTGTTGCCGATGTCAAATGTGACGTTTTGGAACTACCTAGTCATGGGTCAATGGGTCAACCTGATAATGGTTCTATACAGTACATCGTAAAAATGAGGTATTCAGAGATGTTAAATGAACTGCATAGTCTACTGATTGCTGCTTTAAATAATGTCTAATCAAGTTAATAATACTCCCAATTATCCGGGTGCTGATTATCCGTGTCGCGGATTTTTAAAAATTGCAGAGTCAGCCGATGCCTTGAATGCAACATGCTTTTCAGCTGCAGCAATTAGCCTAGCTCCGCACATAATAAAAACGCAGGGTGTTGAGGCATTGGGCCTGTCCTGCATTATCTGGTTCCTACGGAAATGAGCCTTCACTAGTTCATCAGCAGCTAGGACGTGAACTGCTACCATCCCTGTCCTCGCGAAATCAGCCATGTTGAGCTAGCTAGCAGGTTGCGGTGATGCCCGAGCTGGTTGCATCTTGCTATGTGTGTGTGTGTGGGGCGAGGGGGGGGGGGGTGTCTGACGTTACACTCCCCCTCACCCTCCCCCATCGCAGCTTACGAGGATATTTAAAATAAGGCCCTTAGTCTTTTGTATCTAAATTGCCTACTTAGTAGTGCAATAAGCTGGTTGGAGCAGGTGGCTCAGCTACAGTGAACTATTCTGATTGGAGGCCTTGCTTGTGGAGCATGCCTTATGAGCAGGGAAGGTAGGAGGAAGGCTATGGGAGGGGTTGGGAAGCTGGAGGAAGTGGAAGTAGTAGGGAATGGTGAGAAAGATGCAATGCCTTGTGTTGTGGAGATGGCTGGCTCTGTGGGGTGATGGCTGGCTATGTGGCAATGCTTTTGAATTGTCCTTGGCAGGATGTACAGGTCGTAGTACACCTCATGGCACAGGAATTGGGCAGGGTGCAGAGACTGGGCAGGCAGGGGGAATAACACAAATCTAGGTCAATTGTGAGCTCATGGCCTCCACCTCCCCAGCATGGCCTAGGAGTCTGCTTGGCGGCATTGTGTGCATCAATCCCACGTAGCCAGTATGCAGAAACGTTTAGTCCCATATACATGCTGTGTGTATGTTATATTGTTATGCAGTGAAACATGTATATTTGCTCCATGAAACTTTTCTGTGCTGAACAAATTTTTGTTGTAGCAACAAAAATTTACTGAAAGATTATCTGCTGGGACCTATGAAAGTTCAGTATTGGACAAGTTTCCACTGCAGTCAGGGCTTGTTATAAACAGGTTTCACTTTGTAACTTAGGTTGGAATATGCAAGGACAGCAATGAAGTTTGAAAATTTTATGGTGACTTAGGATCAAGGGGACGGGAGGGTTGTCCAACCGTAAGAGGCATCATTTGTGTTTAGGAATAATTATAACTATTTTGGGGAGGGCAGAGACCACTCTTCTCTAAAACAGTAGGCCTACTGAATACTGGATATCTACAGGCCCCCACACTGCACAAAGAAAACAAATGAAGCGCCTATGGCTTGTTTGGACTCACTGGTATTGCAGTGATGTGTTGCGTCTCATTTTAAAATGTGTTAATAAAATAATTTCTTTCATACTTGTAATTTGGAAAATGGACTTGTAAAACAGTGGCTACCTGAATGTGAAAAGCATGTCAGTCTTGCATGTAGTTGCCTTTGAACTCACATGAATGAGAGGCCTGCGATGTCAATAAGATTCCTTGCAAATGCTTTGGTCTCAATGCCTGATAATTGTGCGCCAGGCTGTAAGACAGTGTCTGTAAGCAAGCCAGGTCAAAAATTCATGACCAGTTAATAAGAGAGTTTACCAGGAATTAGCAACTGACACTTTGAATATATGCAACGTGGGTCTACGATTCATAGTTACTGAGATAATGTGCTTCAAACACAAGGTATAAAATATCCTGGTACGTATGCATCCTTCCACGTGACCTTACCTTTCTCATTTAAATTTAAGGTGTTACCATGTTATTTAATTTTAATTTACGATCCTGTTAGGTGTAGCAGGGAATGGCCTAGGACCCTAGGTGATGGAAGTGTCGTAAGCAGTATCCAAAACCTCAGTGATAATACACTTTTTATTTAATGCTAATTATCTCTGTAACTATGCATCGGAGACCCATGTTGCATATACTCAAAGTGATCGCCTAGAACCCCTCTATCATTTCCCAAAGCGGCGGTAGATCTGAAATTACTTTCTAGGGGGGCCCGATGTGGCAAAGTTTGAGAACCGCTGCAATAGCTTGAGCCACAACATGTGAAGCTGGATGAAAGATTACTCCCTTTGTCTCATAGGTCATAGCCTCCGCACAGTACATTAATTACAATCTGCCAATTGGCAGCTGTGACCTGCCTGATTTGGCAGAGAAGATTTCAGCAAAATATTAGCCCATATTTTTCATACCAATAAAAGTAACAAGTGACTGCACAATATTTATTTATTTTTTTTTTTTTGCATTACCCCACGGGGGGAGTTACGTACTCCTTAGGGGGGGTGGATTACCACCATTGGGGTTTTCGTTGGAGCGAGTTAAGATAGAATCTTATTAGTGTACTCCAAGGGTGGGTGGGAGGGGATGTGCAAAGTGCAAGTGCAATGTCTCTAATCGTCATTTTGTGAACTCCCCCGGGTGGCTTAGTCTGTCGGAAATTGCCACCCGAAACGAAGCCAGAGATGGCCCAACTCTGCACGAAAGAAGGTGGGAACCCCGGGTGGGGATTGAACCCGGGACCTTAACTTCCGTGGGCGCGCGCGTTACCGCGGCGCCACTCCGTCTCCCTGTCTGCACAATAATAAGGAGCTTTTGACAAAAAATTGCTGGTCACAGACATGTTAATTAGACATCACTGCCTTGGACCATGGCAGCAAATAACATTTGCATTGTTGATTTGGAGACTTTTCAAGGTGACTTTTGCATATAGAGGTTCTACAGAAGTTGAAGAAATTTGTGTATTGTGTTTAACAGTTACATATCTTTCCCTTGTGTAGGTAAGTGTAGGTGCGCGCGTGTGCGTACGCGTGGATGCGGACCGTGATGTGTATGTAGAGGGTCTGGTGTGTAAAGTGAGGACTAGGCCAGTGCACTTTCTGGTGCAGCTAGCTGAATCTGGTTCTGGGTCACCCAGTGGTGGGGGTGCTGGAACTGAACAAAGATGGGTTACACGCCCAAATCTCCGCCTCCTGCAGCCTCCCTGGTGGGAGGAACTGCAACTGGACCCAGATTCACCCCAATCAAGGAGTACTCCAGGGGCTGCCAATCCCTATAATTTTCATCTTCGTTCAACGCCACCAGCACCGTACTTGTCAGCATCGCCATTATATCGTGGCGTGGCTGGCTCATCAACTTCCCCACCAGTGCAAGTAACACCCCCAGTGAGTCACTCGGGTAGTGACGATCGACGACGTAATTATGATTACGACTATTGCGAAAGTGATGATGACTTGCGACGGGAAGACATTCACTTTGCCGATGCATCCTCATTACTGATTGGACCGGATGCTGGAAAACTTTCAAATGGGAGCAAGCGCAGCAGCATGCAGAGCCGGGGAAGTACATCTTCATTACTAGAACATGGTGGAGGTAGTGTGACACCCAGGTCACAGCCAGCAACTCCAAGGTCACAGGCATCTACCCCACACAAACTTTTCAAGAAAGGTGATGTTGTGTCCACACCTAGTGGAATACGCAAGAAATTTAATGGGAAGCAGTGGCGTCGGCTCTGTTCAAGAGAAGGGTGCACAAAAGAATCCCAACGCCGTGGGTTTTGTTCACGTCATCTCAACATGAAAGGGAAGGGTGCTAGGGCTGGTTCAGGCACACCTTTCAAAGGCACTGGTGCATCGTCACAGGAAATGGAATGGGAGGAAACATCGCGGGACTCTGCAACCTCGCCTAACTACTCAGAGCGCCGTATGGCTGGTCGGTTTGACCCTGAAGAGACTGAGGCAGCCACTATGCTAGTGTCATTGGGCAACTCAAGGTCAACCACACCAGCCTTCTCACCTGGCAACAATAATGGTCATGCATCACCGAGGGTGATGCCATCTCCAGTGACTGTTGGTTCACGACAGAACATGTTTATGCCCATCAATCCTTCCAACCGGGTGGTTTCACCCAGGTGGCAGCAACAACAAAACCAACAAATCCAGAAAGGAACCCCCAGGCCAGAGTCAACAGAGGACACATCAGGCGTGAGGGCATCACCATCTTCGCATTATACAGTGCCAGTGCCCACATATGCTAGGCCTGAGATGATGAGACCTAAGGAGCAGAGTGTTACAGCCAGTGTGATATGTATGTCACCAATATCCAGCCAGGCTGCCACCTCAGCTCCACCACCACCACCACCACCTATGCATCACCATGTGCAGCATCATCATTTTGGCCAGGTGAGACATTCAACACCAATCTGTCAATTGAACCCCACTTACACACTGTGGGAGGGAGTCAGTTTCATTTAAAAAATTGTAGGAATTGGAATTTTGTCTGAAAAGAACTAATCTTTTAGTCACGATAGAAATTGACTTGTGGTACGTAGAACATAATTATGTAGGCATAATTTGATTTGTGGAATAGATAAATATGTCAGTGAAACATTAATATGGTAAGGTTTTTAATCAATCAGGGATACAAAAACCCGTGTGAATGCATATTGTGGTCATGAATCCAGAATATTTACATGTTGAATTCACCCTATTAGAACTGAACTTTTATAATGTCTAGCTACAGATAATGATATTGCATGTTAATTATTGTGTGGGACAGAAATGAAAATTGCAGTGCCAACACGTGTAGTAGATGAGAGGCAGCAGTTGAAATCTTGAAGTGTCCCACAATGACTGTTTGGATTCGAATGGGATTACTATCTTTCAACAAAAATTACCAGAAATAAACACTATTATACCTTGTTATTTATTAACCCCTTCACTACCAGCTATACCACCATCACCTAGATTTTCATTTCCGTTCAACTTACACGTACTCTGAATATAAAAATGAGATATTTTACAAATAATAACAGCTATACTTACACGTTCATGCTCTATGGAGTTTATGCTGTATATGCATTTGGAATGATTTCCATCGTCTAGAAGTCCTTAAAGGGACACTCCACTCAAAATACAAGTTGGGCTCTAAAAATCGGGCAAAAAATCCTGACTCCGAGGGTATAAACAGTTTTTCTGAGAGACGAACGGTAAGGCCAGGGCGAAAGCTGGAAGTGTGTCGTTCGAAAACCGCGCTCAAACGGGCCCAGCGCAGGTGGCGACGCCACCCCAAGGGTGACGTTGGATAGTAGCGCCGCCCTTCCCAACGGCGACTTGGATAAGTTGCCTGCGGGCATGGGGATCCGTGGGGATCTGGTCGGATCTGGTTGTGTCCGAAGCCAACTTCCCCTAGCGCCCGTTGGGAAGGGTGGCGCTCTATCCAACGTCGCCTAACTTGGCCAGGTGGCCAGGCGGCGCCACCCCTCGAATTTTTTCCGACTTTCGTCTCTTCCCCTGACATTACCGTTCGTCTCAGAGATAAACGGATGGTATCACCGGAATCAGGATTTTTTGCCTGATTTTTACAGATCAACTTGTATTTTGAGTGGAGTGTCCCTTTAAATGAATTTCCGAAAAGATAGCCACAGAGTACCAGCTCTACTGCCATCGCCTAGATTTTGGCTTACATGTATTCTGAAGCTGATACATTTTATAAATAATAACAACTATTTACACTTTCATGGAAAACACTCTGAATGTGTTTGAAACCATTTTCATCGTCTAGATGTCCCTAAATTGATTTTCAAAAAGATCGTGTCAGAGTACCATCGCCTAAACTTTAGCTTACACGTACAGTGCTGGACATATTACTGTATGTGTTGGAGACAATTTTCCTCCTCTAGAAGTCCAGAAATTAATTTTCACAAAGATCGCTGTAAAACTCGAAATTATTGTACTGCCGGCCAACTGTTAGGCTGATTTAATTATGAAGCATGTTAAAATACATTGAATATCAACCTTGCGTACCTTGCCAGAAGAATTTGCTGAGATCGTGGTACATCGAGAGAATTAAATAAATTTGGGAATTTTACGAAGTAACAGGAAAGCCACAGATAAGAAATAATTGATTTCTTGCAAAGTACCATGATTTCAGCAAATTCCTCCAGCACGGTTCTGTAGGTTGATATTCCATGTATTTTAACATGTTTCATAATTTATGAAATCAGCCTAACAGTTGGCCAGCAGTTGGCTAGAATTTCAAGTTTTACAGCGATATTTGTGAAAATTAATTTCTGGACTTCTACACGAGGAAAATGGTTCCAAACATATTCATAGTGTATTGCATGAACCTGTAAGTATAGCTGTTATTATTGGTAAATCATCCTGTCCATATCTTAACAGTACATGTAAGCCAAAATCTAGTCGATGGCGTGTATAGCTGGTAGCGAAGGGGTTAAAACATTTGTTCCCAACCTTTTCCGGGGTCACGACCCCTTATTGTAACATAATATATATAATATATTGTTAAATTTCTAAAAATTACTATGGTCATGCGGGACACCCCCCCNNNNCCCCCCCCCCCCCCCCCCGACAAGGCTTCGAGACACGCAGGTTGGCTAGCTCTCACCCATCACCTTATCTTAATGCCAGTCACGCCAGACAACTCTGACTGAAGGCGATGATAAGTTGGCAGGACAAATGTTCATCATTATTTTCTTATAATTTCCAAGGTTCTTTGTGTATAATGTGTGACATGTGACAAAAACTCATTGCCTCAGTTATTACTGTGGGTTTACCAGAGTATGTGGTATTCAGATAAGCTGGTGGGTGAGAGCTACTTTTAACAGAAGTCGGAAGCATACCTCTTCGACACTAGTAACAGCAATGTGCTACTATTGAAAACTGGAAGCTTAGGGCCTTCCTTTTGTTCTCTTCAGAAAGTGCCTTTTTATTCACATGCTTTTTGTTGTTGTACTTTCATACGTAGTTCATGATAGCTGACTGCCGCCATGTTGCAGTTTTGTTGCTTACATACAAGGCAGCTCTTCACAACCCTGAAATTTTATGTAGTTGCCAAATTGGCTTATATCTAGGTGTTGCCATGTGCCATGTTGCTTGTCATAGCATAAAAACTGTTTATCCTCCTGAGACCTGATGTCCAATATGTTGGACATCAGCAAAAATAAAAAGGTGTCAACTGAAATTGACGCCTTTTTTTTTTTTTTTGCTGATGTCCAATATATTAGACATCAGGTCTCAGGAGGATATAATTTGAGAGACCACTGCCACCTTGTTGCTCATATGATCAAAGTTGCTAATCATCCCTCTGTGGCTGTTACTCACAACCTTTTGTGCTAAATCAGTGCACTCATATTCGCTACTTACTGTTAGTGTTACAAGCATTTCTACATGCACCCATCTCTCGATAAATCACATATAGTGTAGGGAAGTAAGTTTCTCTACTGGACACAAACTGTGAATTGACAAGCTTTCCACTGGCCAAGTATATTCTTGATTGTGTTGGAGGAAGCAGGGCAACTGCAATCTGAGTTGAAGGTCAAACCTTGACAAGTTTGCCAAGATATATTGCAACAATGAAGAATAACGGAATTTTTCTTTCATTGAATTTTCATCATGCCCATAGAGAGACATGGTTTTCTGCAAATAAGACCTTAATTTGTGCAGGTAATGGTGGAAGTGGCAAACCCATCATCAGGCGACAGTGTCATTCATGAGGCACGTCTCGTGCACTCGGCAGCCACCCAACAGCCAGCACCTCCGCCCCCTCCTCCGCCTCCGCCTCCTCCACCTGCACCCTCACATCACCACTTGCACCAGCAGCAGTCTCCTCCCTTGCCACCTGCCACAGTCCAAAGCAACATCCTGCAGCATGCCTTGACCAACATTGCTGGAGAGCAGGAGCACCACCCACATCACCATGTGCAGCATCATCCACAGCATCACTCACAGCAGCATCAGCAACAGCAGCAACAACACTTGTCCCTCTATACTCAGAGGGTAGTGGAAAGAAGCAGGCTGATGGCAGCTTCAGAACATGAGTCATACCTGATCCCGCAGACAACAGAGAGTACAGAGGGAGGGAAGCACGCCCTGGATCACTTCAGGTCAGGACAGCACTGGTGGGCAGACAATTTTTGAAAAGTTGCATTATTGCTCTGCTTTTTGTCAGGTCAAGTACATTTTGTGTGGGAACACCTTGCACAATCAGAAATTTAGGCTTACATGTTCACATTGTCAAAGATATGACACACATGGTGCTTTTTTTGCATTTAGTTAAGCACAACGTCACTCATACTGTACTCTGCTTGAGCTTTTTTCATGTCACCAGCTGAATGAATTTCTTAAGTCAGTCAAACTAACTTGCACTTCCATATTTTGCAGGACCATTTACCTAGTGGAGCAGCCTGACTCAGATAGGCTTAGTCCACGCACTGCCCCTCCTGCTCCTGTACCACTTGGACCAGCTCACTACAATCTGCTCAATGCAGTGGAGGCTGCAGGGGAGTCAGGCGAGAAGTATTTCCGGGACTCACCTGGATGGAGCAGCCTTGTCAGGCGCTCAGGAGGGAATGGAAGGGAAGGGGAGGGGCCAAAAGCTGCTGAGGAGGAGGAGCACAGGCAAACCCCACCTCCTGCTCTTCCTTCACACCATCCACACCATCACCACCACCCAGGTTTGCGCCCATCTCAGTACCCATCAGAGGAAAGGTCACCCACTGTACTACCAGCGACCTCGGTGCCCACATCTTCATTCCAGCCTGTAATAGTGAGATCGCAGATTATTGCTAGAACAACTACAGCATCTATGGGCGCAACATCAGAGGGGAAGCCAGCTGAAGAGGACATTCAAGGTTAGTTTTGGAATGATATTGGACATCAATGTGGTCACACTGTTGATGACTGTGGATGAAACATGATCAAAACCTAATGTGGGGAACCTGGGAGTCATGCAAAACCATTTAGGTTTTGTTGTACCTTTCCTAAAAGTGAAACAGTGGCTACAGAGCTGTGGCGGCAGGCCTGTCCGAAGGAATGTGTGATGATTTATGGTTTCATGGCTGTTTGTTAGCCCAAAACATTTTTCATATCAGGATCAGTTCTTTTGGGACTGTTATTCTCACACTAGAAATTGTGTAGCCAACTGAACAACATTCAAGTAGCTAAAATAAATTGATTTAGCGTTAACAAGTGTCGGAATTGGTGGCCCAAGTGGGCATGCCTTTGGAACCCCAAATTTGTTGGGCCAGTTGCCCACTTCTGCCAATAAGGGCAGTTTTTCATACATATATGCCATTCATGCCCCAGACCCTTGTCACCATACTATGGTACTGACCTGGCGAGCTCAAGTACTGGGTTCGGTAAATGAAACTCTGGACTGGGGACAACACACATGTATTGCTCAGAGGTTACAGTCGAAAGAGAGGTATTTTATAGTGGAGAATTACAGGATTGCCTTCCCCCGGCAGGGTTGCCACAAATGGTCACTAGGTCAGGCACATGTATAGAAAGTTTTGGGTCCTGACACCCTGTTCACCAAAGATGTGAAACGGCCTTTAATGCAGTATTAATTCTGTTATGTACAGGGTTTCCCTTATTGAGGGACCCAAAAATTTTATCCATTTCTGCATTAGACAGTTTCCTTAGTATCTGACAAGAAGACATGGGAAATGCCATTTCACTGCCAGGATTGAAAAATATTTCCTCAGTGACACATGTTTGCTGTAGACAGATCTTCCTGTATTATTGGAGATTAAATGGAGGACAGCATATGATCTAGGTACAAATTTGAAGTGAGCATTTGGTTATTAATGGCAAGTCAAATTTTTCTTGACTTATTATTCCAAGTCAACTTTGCAGGGAATATTTATAATTTTCTACTTTCATGTGAGGGTAATCTTGTGCTAATTAAGGAATCGTATATTAGTATTGAAGGAGAAGTGACAACAGGGGGTTGGGGAGGGACTGGCAGCCCTTCAGGTTTCCTCAGTTTACACAGAGCATCGCTTTCATAACAGGAGACCCCACACTTTTACCTACTTTCCTAGGCATGTATCTGCTGAAGCATAGGCTTGTATCCACTGGCAAGGAAGGTTAGGTTATAGGGTAGGTTGGTGCAGCGTGCCTCTACCCCTGCCACATTCGGTCTCCCATTATGAAAGTCCTTCCAGAGATGCTCCATGAACTAGGTCCATTCACCTGGTGGTATGCTGCCTAAGTTGACACTTCTGTGAAACATTGATTATTTATTTCAGTCACTCATGCACGCTCCAATGCCATGTACACATCAAGCCATACCGGTAGAAAATTGTGTAGAAGACTGGAATAACTAATGTCACATTTTATCCTACTCCATTATTGGTGTGAACTTATTAAGTGTACCACACTCTCTATTTAAAGGTGTATTCTTTTGGTGTCAAAATGTGCACAATGCTTGTTTTGTTACCTATACCACAGCCCCTTTTTGGTTTTGCAGCATGCTTACCTTTGCTTCATGGGGCTGGTCGGATGCCTACCAGTGTTAGCTGCATTGGCAGGCCCCCCTCCTCGTTCCCCCATTCACCCCTTCATCCCTTTGGTCGAGGGTCGTCAACATCACCCCCATCTTTCTTATGCCACAATAGTACAAGTAGGTTCTACTGATTTATTTTTTTCTGTTGTCACTTTGACTTGGTTATTTTGGAGGAAAAAAAAAGGCAGCCCCACAAACTAAAGCTGCATGGTGATTGCATGCACTTACAGGGGAATGGAATACAGTCTCCAAGGATCTCACATCCATTTTGTTTCAAACACCAGTTACTTTTTGTGTTGTTTTTATTTCATTGAAATCAGAAAACCAAGGGTAGAAACAAGATAATGGGAACATCCAGAAAGCATTGCAAATGGGTTGTCTGAATGTTGCACATTTTTAAAATAATGTTACTTACTAGTTTGTAGTTATGTTAATTTTTCTAAGTGTGGCCTGTATCAGCTGGTACTTGGCAATTCACTCTCTGCATTTTTCTAATGACACGTCATATACGAGGTGTGATCCAAAATTCTCTGGACTGCTGCTGCCACCGGGGGGAAAACTCATTTTCAGACTACAGTTCGCTCAAGAAGTCCATTCACAAAAGGCGTGGCCATGAGCCCCCCACCCCGTCTCTCCCTTCTCCTTTCTCTTTGTGGTCGTCACCTTTCACTTTTCTCCCCACCAATGGGCAAGAACTAGCCTGTCCTGGCACATTGTTTCACCCACCAAACGCCCAAAATCCTATGTATAAAAAATGTGGGCACACTCTTCTGTCCAGGACTTCTTTTGTGACCGGACTTCTTGAGCGAACTATAGTTGAAGGGCTTGGGAGTAAACAACGGTAAGGGATATGTAAAACCCATACCCTTACCATTGTTTACTCCCGAGCCCGTCAGTTGTCTCCATCACCCTCAAAGTAGTCACCTTGGGCTCGTATACAACGATCCCAGCGAATTTCCCATTTTTGGAAGCACCCCAAAAAAAATCACCGACTGTAGCATGTTCAGCACCTGCTGCGATTTTGCTTAGATCTCTTTAGTGGAGTCAAAATGCCTCCTTTTCAACCCAAATTTCATTTTAGGGAAGAGATAGAAACCACATTGAGCCAGGACAAATGAATAGGCAGGGTGGGGGACCGTGGTCATGTTGTTTTTTGTCAGGAAGTCCCTGACTACGCTTGAGGGGTGTGCAGGCGCATTGTCATGGTGCAACAATCAGCCTCTGTTCTCCTGCATTTCTGGCCATTTCAGCCTAAATCATCTCAAATCATCGCAGTAAGATTTCCTGTTGACAATTTCACCACGTGGAAGAAACTCCATATGCACAATTCCTCAAATGTCAAAGAAAATGATCTGCATTGAGTTGATTTTGCTGCAAACTGGGTCCGCCATCTTTAGAGCGCTTAAACTACTCGTATGTTATTGCTTGGTTTACAGTTTGGTCATCAAAAACCTTGGTCAGCATTTGGTGGGCTGCAGGCGAAGTTTCTTTGAGCTTGAAGCAAAATTTGACGCAAATCCTTGGCTCCATAACATCAGCCATTTCGAAAAATCGCAGAACACAAGAACACGGTGTCAAGAAAACTGCCGAAACTCAGAAACATGTGCACCTATGAAAGTGATATTTTTCAGACCAATAGCTGAAAGGTGCATCTAGCGCCCCCTAGCGTCACAAGTTCGTACCTCTACTGGTTTGCACGGTATATCAAAAGCCCGGAAAATTTTGGATCACACCTCGTAGTCAAAAGATGAGGCCCTCACAATACACATTCACACCTTATTAACAAACCATGGACCGTCAGCAATCACAGACTCCTGGAGTTTCATTGATTTTAGACTTTTTCTCATCATCGAAAAAAAGTCTTATAGAACGGCTGTCTGTCTGTTCTTCTGTGGACAGGTATCAGGGCCTCAGCCGCAAAAGATAGCGACAAACGGTTTTCATATTCGGATTAAGCGTTACCAAAATGGGTGTCATTGCCAACTTCTGGTGACTCGCCACTTCCAGTTTTCCTGTGACTGTATCCGAACAAGTCTACTTGAAAGAATGAGAGAAAGTCTATTCTAATCATGCTAATGTGATATGCAAGTCTTGTTTTATAGTCTAATAGTAGTGCTATTGTTTCATTAAGCGTGATTGTCGTTTCAAGATTCTTCTCGTCGTTTCAAGATTCTTCTCGTGATTTCAATGGTAGAGACTTGTATTGCCATTGCCAGAAACTTCTGGATTGGATACTGACAGACAGAACTTGCAAACTGCAAAAAGCATAGCATTTCTGCCCTTGTTTGGTTTATATGGTCTAATTATCCTGGTCTTAGTACCTTGTAAGCAGCATCAATAGTATGTGAGAGACCAGTTTAGTAAACAGTAGTGGTAAAATACCTTTTATGCTGTGTAGGAAATTGTGTCACTTGTAGAAACAAAATTAGTGCAGTGGGGTAACTGGCTCAGAAGCTGTAGGTACACATGATGGTGGAAAAGATACACTTGACGCTTGGTCTCTGATTAATTTCAAAATTTTCTGGCATAATTTATTACTCCGTTTTATTTTGGCAATTTCTGCTCCATGTGAATTTTCACGGTGTAATGTATATTTGCTAGTGATTGAGGTTAAGACAGGACACGATAAGTTGCCATCAACCTTGCTTTGCCTTTTACTCTGTGCAAGTTACATTTATCATGCAAATTTATGTGGTTAACTCACCATATAACTCACCATAATGGATCCAAAAATACAAAACTCAATCAGTGTGGAATGGTGGTGTAGTTACTCATGCCACAGCCTTCCATCTTTGAGGTCCTGAGTTCAATCTCAAGACAGACAGGGGCTCTGGGTTCTCTCCTTCTTTGCGTGTGTTTTCTCAGGGCTGTCCCGTTTCCTCCCACAATCAAAACCTATGGTAGCATAGGCGATGTTTAAAGTCCGTTATTAAAACGCTGATCCCAAGAAGGCCCAAGTAAGCCTGTCACAGGGTATCCATTATTATACAGGGTGTACAAAAAATAATATGGGGGTTTCATGTGGTCATTGTGGCTAGGTAATTGGCTGTAGAAATATGGATCCTATGTGAATGAAAGAGCAAGTTTCAAAGATTCATATGGGACGCGCCAAAGTTGTTCCCACCCTCTCTCGGTCACATGACAACCCCACTTTTCAAACATGGCGTCTCCAGAGCTGAAAGCGTTTTGTGTCCTCCAGTTCGCGAAGTGCAAATCGGTAGTTACTGTAGGGCTTTCTGGTGACAATTTGGAGGTAATCCCCCATCCAACAATAACATTTGGTGGTGGTACAACCAGCCAAGAGACAGGGTACTTCTGCAAAGGCAAGAGTACGGGACTCCCTGACGCTTTCCACATTGTCTTCTGACACACGCGGGCGTCCCGTACTCTTGCCTTTGCAGAGGTTTCTTAGAGCTGGTTGTACCACCGCCGAATGTTGTGGTCGGATTGGGGATCACCTCCAAATTGTCACAGAAATGCCCTCTGAACAGTAACTACCGATTTGCACTTCGCGAACTGGAGGACACAAAACTCTTTCTGGAGACGCCATGTTTGAAAAGTGGGGTTGTCACGTGACCAAGAGAGGGTGCGAACAACTTTGGCGCATCCCATATGAATCTTTGAAACTTGCTCTTTCATCTCATGTAGGATTTATATTTCTACAGCCAATTACCTAATCACAATGACCACATGAAACCCCGATACTCTTTTTTGTACACCCTGTATTATTATTATTATTATTATTATTATTATTATTATTATTATTATTATTATTATTATTATTGAAAGTGCAAAAATCAATTAGAACAGTATTTTACAAAGAAATGTACCTAGGCGTGAGGAGACAGCCACGCGTTTTACCATCATGAACATAGGGAATGGAGGAGGATTGTTGTGGAGAGAGGAGATTTGAAATATACACAACACAATATCTTGAAGGTTCTCACATAATTTATTCAAGAGTTGATATTTTAAAAATTCAATGTATGTTGCTATTACCTGTTTTGAAATATTAGCTAAGTGGCAGCTGGGTTTCAGAAAGTGCAGGCTAGGCAGAGAAAATTGCAGATATCCTGGAGTTACCGACAGCAAATATTGCAACATTCAATTACACTGCTTTTGCCTTAGTGTGAGGGAGATATTATCCAGACACTACAGCTTTCTTGCGGAATGAAAGATGACAAGCCATTTTAGTGTATTCACACTCTTCTGATATAGTGGACCATATGATGCAGTAGAGGTGGATAGCTCAGGGTAACTGTTTGCTACCTGGTGTACACCTGTGGAAACCTGTGTAATTAAATGAAAATCTGATCAATAGTACATTAAGAATCACTGATATTCAGTGTTGAGTCAGTCAAATTGAACAGTGCTTGTATCAACAGTTCAAAAAAAATTGTCCCTGAGCGTCGAGCGGGCAGCCACACGTCAGGATGAAAGGAACCAGTTAACTGGTTCTTTTCATCTTGACGGGTGGCTGCCCGCTCGACGCGACGGGACAATTCTTTTTGAACTGTTGATACGTAGCAGATTCTCAATGAAGTTGAATGTGATGGTGAGGGAAGTGAATTTATTGAGCTTTTTAACTAATGAATGCTCTCGTGCATTTTATTCCAGGTGCCCATGAAGGAAAGAATGTCCCAGTGTACCCATGGCCTTCTTTAGGTCACTTCCTTTCCTCGGCACCCTCACCACCTCAGTCTGCCCCACCCATTCTTGGTGCCAGGGGCCATCCATCCTCTCCCTTCCACTCCCCAGCTCCCCCATCACCTGCATCTCCTCGACCTTCTCAGCCACACCAACCTTCCTCATTTCATGAGCTCCCAGACCCACTTCCCACCGACTTGAGCCTGACTGCTGAAACCAAACCAACTGATGATGATGATGCACCACAGGGAACGCCACGAGCATCAGATGTTGCTCAGGCTGCAGCCTCAGAGGATGACGACGATGTGTTTGAGCCAGAAACACCTACTGAAGCATCTCCTTTGCTGCCGCTAGGCCATTCAGGGGCCAAGCGCCGCACTCAGTCTCTAGGTTCACTCCCAGTGAAAGATGAGCCTAAGTCTCCCCAGAAATCAAAGGACAAAGACCGCATTCGGCGCCCCATGAATGCCTTCATGATTTTCAGCAAGAGACACCGTGCCCTAGTACACCAGCGCCATCCTAACCAAGACAACCGGACTGTATCTAAAATTCTGGGCGAGTGGTGGTATGCACTGGGGAGAGAGGAGAAGCAGAAGTATCATGAATTAGCATCAGAAGTCAAGGAGGCCCACTTCAAGGCGCACCCAGACTGGAAGTGGTGCAGCAAGGACAGACGGAAAAGCTCTAGTTCAGGGGTTAAAGCACCAGAATCGGCACCACATGGTAATCTTGCGAGGAGGAGATTGAGTTCTGCAGAGGAGAGTGGGGAGGGAACCTTAGGGCAAGCCGGCTCAATGGAGGCAGCAGGGAATGCAGGAAAGGAAGACAAAGCTGCCTCTCCTAGTGCTCAGGCATTAGATTACAGTACACAAGGAGAGCCTATGGATCAAGAAGAGGAGGAGGAAAAAGAAGCATTACCATTGCCACCACAGCCACAGCCAGTGCAACAAGAGAGGGTGCCACCTAGACGGAAGGAAGCTGCATCAGAGGAATTCTCAGATGACGATCGCATGGTACGCATGACTATGGGGTGATTAAAATTATTTTGTGTTTATGACCTGCAGATTTATGCAGTGACATTCAGTTTATGAGCCAATATATTGTATCAAGTCAAATGAGGGTAAAGTCTGATTAAGGCCCGGTTGTGTGAACAAAAGCGAGTTTGTTAATATGGAAACCATAATTAACAATGGTAAGCATTGTATGAGCTGTCGTTAGAGCTAGCTAACTAAGGAGTTATGCCAGCTACCTAATTTTGGTGGATTAGCCTCTAACTACAGGGAGTTAACTCTGTCAAAATCCTAGCCTTTTGTGGCCTCAGAGGATGCTACCACATTCTGCAACTAATTGAATTGGAAAAGTTTACAATGCAGAAGCCACTCTATCTTGGGGAAAATTTTACTGTTGAGTGGTAAGTGAAGGAGATTTCAGTTGATTATGATTTTAATCTTGAATTACTTATTATTTTTAGGTGATATGTGAAGATGTCTCAGAGATTGACCTCAAGTGCAAGGAAAAAGTTTCAGACTGTGATTCTGATTCGCAGAGTGATTCAGAAGCCCTGATTGAGAACAAGGCATTTCCACAGCAGCGTTTCAGTCCAGTTTCCAGGATTAAGACAGCAGCCGATATCACTTTCAAACCTAAGCCCATCAAAGCCCGCCCTCCTTCCTCCTCTTCGTCAGGGGATATTGGAGGTGGGGAGCCATCACTGAACAGAGTAAATGCCACAGATGGCAGTATGTCTGCATCCATTGGGCATCATCCCCATCCTCATCACCCCCATCCTCACCACCCACCATACCTCTCCCCAATGAACCCATCAGGTGTATCGGGCTTCCAGCCTACTGGAGGTGCCTTCAAGAGCATGCCACTTTCACCCAAGGTTGTTGCTAAGGCTGATGTCATGTCGTCAAAGGTGGCTGATCTCACTTCTTTAGCCCAATCCCTGTCATCCACCCTCACCCTGCCATCCTCGACTGTTACTTCACCCTCCGTACAGGTGGCATCCACTGGCCTTCAGGTAAGTTTCAGACAAATGGATTAATGATGTTAATGCATTATATTTTTTCAGTGTGCAGGACAAATGCCATTGTCTTATTTTCCTTCACAGGTCATTGGTCCTGCCTCAGCGTCAGCTTTGGCATCTGCAGGCCTACTAGTTTCAGGCCACCAAGTGAAGGTAGTTTCTCCTGGAAACCCTGCGAAGTACCAAGATGGACGTTCTACCACCTCGGCTGGTAACCTGAAGGTAGTGGCTGGCAAGGGTGGTGCCATATTGGTACCTACATCCACAGTGTTCAAGAATATGGTTCTGAAGCCAGCAACTGCCGCCCTTCCCTCACCTGTGAGTCGTTCACTTGTGAAACCACTAGTAGCATTGGATTCAACGACTCATCATCACCACATGGTACACAAGTTAGCGACATCACAACATGGGAAGGTTGGCATGCAGCAGCAGCCAGTGTCATCTGCTACCGGCCCACCCCAGGGGCAAGTTCAGTACATAGTTCAAGCAGCCCAGGCAGGAGGGAAGGTGCAGAATGTAGTCATCCCACACTCCAACTTGCAGTGGACTATACCTGGTGAGTTAAATCAGATTTTCAGTTGGTATTTTTCTGAGGGGTAGATTTTGGCCAGTGTTCTCATTCTATGCTCTTTTCACTTATCCTTAGTGACGAGTCAACACCACCTGATGGAGAGTACCCCTGGTGTCATTGTGACCAAATCAATTGCTGTGGCAACCTCAGGTGGTGGCAGTGCCAGTAGCAGTGGCATGGTGTGTGCCACCACCTTTGCTGCCCAAGGCAGCCAACCTGCCATCATTGTGTCGTCATCTGCCTCAGGACCAAGGATGGCCACCTCACAGGTGCTAGTAGGCAGCCAGTCGGCATCATCCGTCCCAAGCCCAACAGTTGCAACACAGACGCCACACTTTTATGCTAGTGTAGTCAGTCTCAAAGCACCTGTTCCACCACCAACTACAAGTAACACATTGGAATCTCAGAGGCCACCACCACAAAGGGTGAAAGCAGCTGTGGCCAGCATACCACCGCCTGGTAACCCAACTGGTCGAGAAGTGTTCCCACTGACAAATACCTTGGAGGTTGATCCTGCTGCTGCCAATCAAGACTCCAAGATTGCATCTACATCAATTGCTTCGATGAACGTCATGAGGCCAGCTGCAGACATACCTGATTCATCTGCCCCAGCATTTGTCCTTGCACCAACTCCAGCACAGCTAGGAAAGGCGCCACTGCAGAGGCGCCAGTCCGGAGGTTTGTTACCCCACCCTCCATTCTTGCGCCTCGATTGTTAAGAAGTGGGATTGTGAGGAATCACTTTATTTTATCACTAATTGGAAGATATTCTCTGCGAAGGCATAACCGTAGGCGGTAGTGGCGGAGGCACCAATGCTGCCGAGTCACCGCCAGTCAGTGTGTCCAACCCGGAGCCATCTCCAGTTGCTGCAGCTGCACCTGTTACCCTGGTGGCTGAGTCTCCATCAGCGATGGCACCATCTCAAGCAGTGCCACCATCCCCAGGCTCGAAGAGGAGCTTCTTTAAGAAGAATGTTGAGGATGGGATGGACAAGTATGTTGTTATTTTTTTGCAGTTTTGTCAGGTATTGCTGGGACTCATGTGATGCATGTTTCCCTTTCATGGCAGAGTTCTGGAGCAGGTGAATTTTGAAAAGAAGTTTTCTCGTCTACCTGAATTCAATCCTGAGGAATGCCAGTCCCCCAGCACACTCTCTCTGCCTTCCAGTCCCAGAGTTTTTGTGCAGAACTACAGGAAGAAGAGGCGCACGTCTGGTCAGTGTCTTACAACATAACTCTCATTTATCACGTGTTGAAATGATTTTTCCTCATGTCTTACCATTTCCTTTTTTTTATATATTCATATGCAGCTGCAGATGATGACTCAGAGCAGTTTACAGGCACACCCAAGTCAGTCAAACTGACTGGGACAACCTTCTTTGGACCTGACTTTAACTTGGAAGCATTCAAAGGCCAGTTACTCTATTTGGAAGCCCTTGTACATTAATACATAGGTCTACTCACAGTAATATTATGTTCCCTCTTGGTCCAGGTGGTGACTTGTTGGAGGCAGTGGAATCAACCTCCCCGAATGCTGTCTCTGGGGCTCGCTCTCCACACACCCCAAAGACTCCAGGCGGTGGCAGAGAGAGTTCAGAGAAGGGTCATCGCAAGGTTTTGGAGCAGCGGCGCCAGCTAGTCTTGCAGCTGTTTCAGGACCATGGATTTTTCCCCTCCACCCAGGCTACTACAGCCTTCCAGACCCAGCATATGGACATCTTTCCAAATAAGTTATGCCTCCAGCTTAAGATCAGGGAGGTTAGGCAGAAACTAATGGCGCAATCAAGCATTACTCCAGGTGGAAGTGGTGGTGGGGGTGGTGGAGGGGTAGGAGGAAGCACCGGGTCGAGCCCAGCTACTCCTGCAGGTATCATTGGAGGAGACAATCCAGCCACTCCAGGTAGGTCTCTCTGGGACTGCCCATTACTCATGACAATTTGTAATATTTTTAAAAAATCAGAAAGGTTGTCTTAGAGATAATAAACCAGTGTCACTAGAAAGTCACCTACAAGTTGCACTTTCTGCCCAATTGACAGAATTTGGGGTTGTAGTTTTCTTAGATGCTGTACCCAGTGTTACCGTATTAGGTGTTGTTTATCGAGTGATTATAATACTCCTGTTAGTTTTTCTGCCTGAAACTAAAAACAGTTTTGGACTTGAAAATGGTAGGTTGGTAGTTCTGAAGTTCACCTTAGGTCAGGGCCCTGCATAGCTTGTCTGAGGCCCGGGGCAGGATCATGTTAGAGGCCCCTTCTTATAACGACATAAAATGTACAAAGTCAGTCAATGAGATGCGCCAGTAGGTATAGCCAACTGATTTCACTTGCACAAGCACAGAACAATATGCACACCCTGGAAATGCAACCAGTGGAGATGTGGAAAAGAGGAAAAGGGCTATAAATGCACACAAATAGGGTGTTGGGGAACCGAGCCCCTACTATTGCAATGTCATGGCTCCTCTTGCACACATAGTATCTTAATTAATTAGGGGTTTTAATGCCCGACAGGAGGCATTTATAATAATTACAATATGTAACAAAAATCAACATTTTTGTTCTTGGAAATTAATCGCCATTTGTATGTTCCTTAGGTCACTGGTAACTCATAATGCCCTATCACTCTGTCTGAATTTTGTCTTCAACATTAATTGTGGCTGTCAAAGAACCAAAGTCCTCGAAAAAATCTTGGGGTCATTCCGAATCAAGTGGGACGAAATATTGCTTGACCCTCTCGGATTTTGGTGGAAATAAACACAGAAGTGCACAACCATTCCATAATGCTAAATATCAAGTTTCATCCATATTGCTCAATACCGTGAGGGGGGATAAATTCGCGAATTTGGGAAATTGCTAAATTGAGGCCTTTTTTGGAAGAACATTTTCGGTTAGTGGAATTGGTCAAAACCCAGTAAACAAATGAAGTAAAGAGACTAAAAAATGGAACTATGAAATTAACACATTCTCCTCAAAAATGTAAGCAGAAAAACGTGTGCCATTCGTTCTATATTCATCACATGCTCAGTCACATGTCCAAGAACTTGGACTCCGATAATTATTAGCGATGTGTTTGCGTAACTTCAGTCATATTTCGTGACATGAGTTTTGACCACCATAAGCTCTAAGGTTTAAGGTTATGTTCAATTTGAAACCAGGTAAAATATGAGGGATGTTTTGCAGATTCATCACTAATTTTAGGGGGCCCAAATTATGAGATATGTGACCGATGGAATGACACACGGTTTTCTGGTTACATATTCGAGTAAAGCTAATTCTATTGTTGCATTCTCCTCGTCTTCCTCCGTCTTTTGATGTACGTAATTATGTTCATTGGGTTTTGACCACTTTTACTAACCAAAAACAATATTCGCCAAGGGCTCATTTTAAGGCCTTCAAAATTTCGGCTAGGTTCCCCTTTAAACAGAACTGTACTCTATGTAGGCAAGCCCTTTTCCTTTTCCCCACATCTTGAGTGGTTGCATTTTCAGGGTGAGAGAATTAGTGAATGTTTGGGCAAGTCTGAATGTCTGATCGAATCCTTGCATATGGAGAGGCTCCAATAGCCCCCGACTGAAACAGGGGGCCCCAAATTGGTGAATTTCTATTGGAAAATATTGCCATTTAAGAGCCGGTATTGAATTATAGGGCCCCGAGTCCCCAACCTAAATAGGGGCCCCAAATTGGCTTATTATTATTATTTTTGCCAAAATTTGTGAATTATAAGTCACTATTGAAATGGGGCCTCCAGAAATGATTCGGCCCTAATATGTTAAGACGCCATTTGGATTGGGTATTTTTCCCAGTAAGTTTCTGTCGGCTGGTTGAATAAGTCTGGCCTGGGGCCCCTGGCGGGGCCCCCTGGCTGTACTGAGGCCCGGGGCAAGTGTACCCAGCTGCCCCCCCCTCTGCAGGGCCCTGCCTTAGGTCTTACATGTTTGATGACTGACATTTGCATAGTCAGGTCCTACGATCTGAAGAACTTAAAGATATAATAATAATAATAAATAATGGATTCCCCGTGATAGGCCTCCTTGGGCCTCTTATGGGATCATCTTTTAAATACCGTCTTTAATCATTGCCTGCTCTGTGATGGATTTTAATTGTGGGAGGAAACAGGAGAACCCCGAGAAAACCCGCGCAAGCACGGAGAGAACCCATCGAAACTCGATCCACAGAAGTATCCTCTGTCCGACCTGGGGATCGAACTCGGGACCTTAGAGGTGGAAGGCTGTGGTGCTAACCACTCGGCCACCATGGTGCCCTAACGTTTAAAGATATAACTACCACTTATGAGACCCATTTGTTTGAAATCCGAAGGTATCTTGATATGTAAGACTGGATACTGGATGAATGTAATTCTGATGGGCATGGGTTTTTTCAGGAGACATGGTTTCCCCACCGGGTCAAAGGTCATCGTCACCAGCACTGCCCTGCAATCAAGTCAACTTGAGCTGCTGATGAAAAATATTTTTTCCTATTGATGCTCATGTTTGCAGCCCTTAAGCGTATTTGTCCCTGTTCAACCTTCCCTCCAAAACCCCTTCCATGTTTTTGATCCAGATCGACCCACAGACCCATTTATTTTTTATTAAGCCATCATTGCTGCCATGTTGGTGTGGTCAAGAGCTTGTGGGGAACACTGCTTATTGGTTATGTGAAGGAACCCCTGCAGTCTTTATTTCCTTCTGGAGACAGTTTTTTTAAAGACAAATCAAAAAAGTGCCTCCTTTGGGCAAGTTCATGACACTGGGTTAAGGGAAAATTGATGCACAAAAAATAGAACAAAAGAACGAGGTCACCAGCTGCTGGGGATGTGAATTTAGTGTGACACGTAGTCAGTGATTTTTTTTATTATAAATATGCATACAATAATTATTATTTTTAGGTAGCACCTGAGCTGTGTTGTTGTGCTGTGGAAACAAACAAAAAAAATTAGTGTTGTGTATATAGACATACAAAACGAGGAAAACGAGTAGCTTTTGGTGTGTGGGTGTTTGTTTTTCTCTGGAGAAACGCCACAGTGACCTTTGACCAAAATGCACAATTTCTTTCTCATTTTGTGTTGTACAGGGTAGTTTTTTTTTGTTTTTTGAGGGAGGGAGCTTGGAGCAAAAGGTGATGAGAGCAGATGTGTGTCACGGTAGTTCCTGTGTTTCGTTTGCTAATGTATGGGAAGGGAAATTTGATACTTATTTCCTGCCTTGGAACTGGACAGAAGCTTGATGAATTTGCCTTTGAAATGAAAATCACTTCAGTGACTGATAATTTCATATGCACTATTTTTTGTTTGTAAATTTTTTTGCATTGTTTGTCTTAAGTTGTCTGTTAATCCTTTTTCTGCATGCTATTGGGCATGGGTGCTCTTCTAATTTTATAAATTATTTTGTTACCCCTACCACATCTCGCACTACCCTCATAACTAGTTTGGTTTTGTTCTCATTCCGAAGGCAACAATGTCGGAACAGAAAAAGAAAAGCCACTTTGCAATAGCCGAGTAGCTCGTTTAGAAGTGCCTGTAATCTCCATACAACTCTCAAAAATACTGTGAAGAATGTGCATTTGATTATTATCAAACTAATTTAAATGCGCTTGTATTCCTGTGGAAAAAACGATCTCTGCATCTTGTTTCTTCCTAATACATTATCTTACAAGGAGAGATTGTGGACTTTAGTTTTGAAAAATTCTGTTGACATGCCAAGGGGAAAATAATGTGCTGACTTGAACAAGATGCATAGCTTGCCAATTGGGTCAAGTTCATCCATAAAGGTAGAGTAACACATGTGCTTGTTCCTGTTTTTCTTCATCTTTGTGCCCTTGATCCCACTGGCAATAGTATGCATGTCGTTAAAGGGGACAAATGTTTCTCACGTTTTGGCATATCTATCGCTCTTCTTTTCTCTCTTATTATTGAAGGAAAAGTCCTAGTTCTGCCCTTGTTAGAGCCTAACATTCAACTGTGGCCATGACTTTACAATATCAGTTTGTGTTACATAGTTTTCTCCTATTTATATAAAATGTTACTAATCTGATCTAGAATTGGTGATTAGAGCCATTCAATTTTTGAAGGTGCTGTTGATTGGTCGAACTACCTTTTCAAGTATCACTTGTGCAGTAAATTTTTGAATGACAGCACATCAGGCTGAACAGTTGATGTGGGTATGCCCCCATGTTTCTATGTCTGAAGGGAAGAACAAACTTTCTCTTGACGTGTTTTGGGAGACATGCATAGTTTTTTGGTGCTAAGGCTTGGAGAGGGACAAGTGATAGTGCACTATGAACAAATAAGTTTTGTTTCTCTTGATTGATTGCTAATAGAGATTGGAATATTTCCATGGTAGGTGCAATAATTTTGATAGTGAATGCAGAGCAAAAGGGAGTGTGTGATTGAGCACACATGAGTGAGCGTGTGGATCAAGAGAAAATCTCCGCCCTTGGAGGGGTCGTTAGTGTACATTGTAAGAAAAATGTCATGTTCACAAAGTTATATAAATATATATATACAGATAGATATATATTATATGAAACACATGTAGAGACTATGTTTAGATGCCTAAAAAATTGTATTCAGCAATGAGTCTGTAGGTTGCACAGTTGTGATTGTGTGGAACCCTGAGTTTGTCACTTGTATTTAGAGAGGACAAATTTTATGAAAAGTATGTGACACCTTCATGACCATATGATCATTATGTGGATGCCTTTTATTACGCCCAAGACTACATTGCTGCAAGAGAATTATAATTATGTACAGAATAATTACCAGTACAAGAGCTAAAAGAGAATAATATAAAATGTGTGCTGGTGATGGAGACCCTTTGAATAAACAATGAATGTCTCAGGTTTTGTATTGCCCGCCTAGTTTCCTTCCCAACTCAGAATATGCCCCGGTTGAATATATTTTCAGAAATGTGCCATTGCCCTTGGTTATCGCACTGGGTTGTCCGAAGTATTATTTATTTGATTTATTTATTTACCCCTTAATAGAGCTGAGCTCTTTTCGTGGGACACCTCCACGTGCATGTACTCAGGACATCATTTGAATTCTCTTCGATACATTGCAAAAAAAATTATGTACACTAAAAATAAGGGTTGTCCGGAGTAGGGGGCATTCAGATAAAGTGGTGGTTGGTACTGCCTTTTAATGGAAGACAGGATAACAAAAGTCGGTTCACATTCTTATTGGTAAAAATCTCGTTAATTTACAGTCATTTGTCTGGTTGCAGCTTCAAATTTTGTGTAGACACAAGAGCGTGCTCATTTGTAGGGGCAATTTTTTAGTATAGAAATGCAGGTGTTTGGATTCATTTATGGAGTCAGATTTGAGAAGTTACTATTTTAGGTTACAGTCAAATTGCCCAATAATGACGTTGATGGGATACCCTGCGATAGGCCTCAGCAGGCCTTTTAGGGAAGTATCTTTTAAGTGGTTGACTTAATTAACTGGCTATGATGAATGTTGATTGTGGCAGGCATGGGAGATAGAACTCAGAGAAAACCCACACGAACACGGAAAGAATCCATCAGAACTCTCAATGTGTGAAAGTGTCCTCTGCCCAACCTCGTCCCAAACTCGTCTGTGCCACCCTTCCAAAACAACCAATTCTAGTAATTGCAGCCTAGAATATATTATGGGTTGGGATGGGTTGATTTTTCTCATATAACCAAAAAATGGCATGCTTTGAACCAAGTTATTGGCTATGTAAATATTTGTGAAAACTGTTGCAACATTTGCTTACTGAATAGTGAAATAATGAATAAGAGTTACAGTTTCAAATTTCTTTTTTAAAAAAGATCTTACCGCTAGTGTTTCCACAAGGGTAACGGCTGAGATCATAGACTATAATTTCACCTTCTTTTATTAATTATTCTATATGAAAATTCTGTATTCACAGCTCCATACACAGAGTTAAGAACACAGCTATTATGCCTGCTTGACCTTTCAGAACTAACAAATAAGACAGCGTGGCATGGTATACAACCTAACCAAGTGGCTAGCACAGTCCATAATATTAATGTAAGTACTGTAATAAGTAATAATTGTAAGTAATAAGTCAAATGCAATGAAATAAAAAAGTGTAATTTATTCCAAGTACTCGGGACATCTGAGTAGTGTACAGCTATTAGTGCATTAGATAGATGGCCTAAAACATTCAAATAGGTGATAACCACGTCCTTGGACAGGTAGTGTCCACAGACGTGACAAATTGCCTCTTTATTTCATGTAAAATATGGCAGGTTTGAGTTCCAAACTTGTAATTGAAAGAATAAGCTCTTTGTACCTAACAGTATACACGTAATTAGGAAAATATAGATATTTATACTGCTTACCTACATTTACCAGGTGCCATGGACGTGACACACTGATCTCGACTCTTCACTTAATCTGACGTTTCGAGCAGAATAATAATTATATGGATCCCAGCAACCAAACAGACAGATATTTGGTTGAGCCCAATATGCTGGCTGCATGAGCAAGCAAAAAAGATACTAATCCTTCCACAGTACTGCTACCTGGATAATTTTATAGAAGGTTTTGTGAATGTCCACATATGTGACTCAAAAACTTGTGATAAGATACCCTACAATTTGGAACTTGAGAACAAAAAGTGCATTAACCTTTTACCTCAAGTATTTTTTTCTTGGTTACTTTGCTTTAAAAAGTGAATCAGTATCTTACGTCAAGAGCTAATAATTTCTGTCTCGCATAAAAATTGACAAAACTACGAGTGTTATTAGAACAGTGAAATAATTTCATTATGGCATTTTATGTGTCCTGTATTCCACAAGTTGCACTCTTATTTCTTTGTATGTTATTTGGTTTTTAAATGTTACATTGCCTTCAGAAATTTTTAGCTCGGACAAGAATTTTCCATTATTTCGCGATTCGCCTTTCATAAGTCAATAGGCCTACAAGTGGTATGCATGATATTGAAATGCACTGGCATAAAGTTTACTGTTCCTTGGTGGTCCATATTAACTTATATCGATTAGTGATGATAAGGTACTGTATGTGAAAATTAGCAAAAATGGTTATGCAGCCCATGAAACAGAACTAAAGTAGTCTACTTCCAAAGCATCACGTTCTTGATGTGATTTTCTGACTGATGCAAAACATTACGTAGGATTGAAACTTTCCCACTGGTAGACTACTGAACTCTGGAGTGAAGTCTGAAACCTGAACTTGGGGCTGCCACAGACCTTGAAATCCTTGAAATCCTTGAAAAGTCAGGGAATAAAAAAATGGTCAGGGAAATCAGTGAAAAGTCAGTGAATTTGAAAATGGGTCAGGGAAAAGGTGTTTAAAATCGCTGACCTAACGTCGTTCGCGGATAGGACCGTCTCTGTTTGTACATGTGATTATCATTGCGCGCCGGCATGCGTTTCATTAAACAAAAAAACCCAAAAATATGCGTCTGATTTACACCCCTTGCTGTGTTCTTTTTTGGAATGGGTTTTTTGAGTTTGCTATGGGTATGTCGAAAAGTCAGGGAATTTTGATAAAAGGTCAGGGAAAAGTCAGGGAAAAGTCAGGGAAATTAAAAATGGGAAGCCTGTGGCAACCCTTAGCATATCAGGACAAGAGTTCTAGATCTGAAATGAAAAAAGAAAAGAAAATAATGATGTTGACCATGTGTGTGATAATCTTGTGATATGATTACACTGAAATGAAAGGGTTTTAGTGAAATAAAAACATACTGTGATAGTCAATAGACTCACATTTAAAATATCTTCTCTTTTAGGTACATTCTTTACATGAAGAAACAGACATGCATATCAGCAAATAATGTCCATAATATGTGTGCAGTTAAGTCACCTATGGAGCTATGGGTTTCTCTCCAAGAATGAACTCGATGATCCAACTTGTATAGTTATTTCGTGCATTTTTGTCTTCAATAATTATTGTAGCCAATGCTACATAACAATAGAGTGACTTACATGTTTTTGAACCCATCAATCCTGGTGAAGAGAAAACTGCTTTTGGGCAGCAGTTCCTCACCAGTAAGTGACAATTATTGATCTTCTAGATACCCGTTGATTAGCTCTGTTAATGTGCATCATCAACATCGCTGGCATAGATTTATTCACCGATACTGTTAGCACAGTCTTTATCACAATAAATTATTTTTGACAACAAATATAGCTTTGGCTTTGCAATTCCATGGTAAAAGCAGCACCTATACCGAATGGGCAATTTGATGTGTCACTTCCCATATTCTAGTATTACAAAAAAAATAAATTAAGTGCCTGTTTGAAAAAAAGGAAAACCTGTGGTCTGACAGAAAGTTTACCAAAAGATGAGAAGTGAAAATAGATAATAGATCCACTAGTAAGGTGTACACCAAATACGTGCAGCATAGACGAAGACCAGAATTCAGTGGACGTGATTGCCTTTTTTGGCAGCCACAGGTAGCTTCTCTCCCATCAGGTATGGATTTGGCTTCTGAAAGAAACCACAGACAAGGGTTGGTTATAGAAGCAGAAACTGAATGTTCTAACCAGTTTTGATAGTGACATACCACATGATAAGTTGGAATTTTAGGTGCACCAAATCCATGGGGGTGACTCCCAAAAATGTGAGTCTTCTTGGAACGCTGCAGTGAATAAAAAAGAAATTGGTTTCAAGCACTTAGTAGCCTATATCAAAATGCAACACTTACTATTGGACTGCTGTTGAACTTTTTGGCCACCAGAGACTTGTGAGCACCTTCAACCTGTGTGTAAAGATGGAGGTGTTAACTCAGTCTGCTATTATAAGTGACACTAAGGCAGGCCTACTTGAATCCTGTGTGCCAAGTCTCCTAGTGACGAGTGTGATAGTCCCTGAGCTTCCATCTGGAGTGACCGGGCTAGTTGCCCCATGGCCACTGCTTCTTGTCGAGCCCTCTCATCAGCCCCGGGGCCTCCCTCTCGTGTTGCAATATCAGGACAATCGAACATGTGCTCTGTGTCACACATACAATCCTGAGAAGACTGGTACTCCCGGCTGAAGGCGGCTGTGTTATCAAAGTCCTCCAGGCAGCCATCGTCAACTAGACAGTGCGACAAAGTCACAACTCCTAGGTGTCATTCTCACAGCACACTGCTGTCCTACCTTTCATCGTTGGTTGTCAATGCTGTACACTCTTAACCATTTACATTTACCTTCTCTAGAGAGGGTAAATGGTTAAGAGTGTACCTATCAACTCGGTACTATAATATGTCAATTTGCCCTTACCTGAGTATCCAACTGGGCATGGATTTGGAGGATTACAATAAGCAGGCAACACGGCATCGGTTTTGACTTCTTTCTGGTTTGGAACAGTTCCATCAGGATGGAGTCGCTGTTTCCCTTCACCAGCACCACCTGTTCACATAATTAGAACACCTTACATATCAGCACATGAAGCATCAAACAGCAATCTTACCTGCCATGTACTGGTGTCCCCATAAAGACGAATGCTGCAGGTACTCCTGGTCTCGGATCATCGGGTTGTTGGGTCCATCTACAGTTACATCATAATCCAGCAGTTGCTTCTCAGGGTTGCCTGATCTCAGGGGCAAATCCTTCTGGGAGCGTTCAGGAAGAACTGAAGCCAGTGCCAGGGCTTGCTCCAGTCTAAATCGTAATTATGTAGACAATAATTAGTGCATGAAATCATAATCAGCCAATATAGACGCCTCAAAATACTAACCGAGAGTCAGGAAAATCCAAATAAGAAGCAGGGTCATCTTCTGTCATTCCTATTCTCTCTACCATTTCTTGCAGAAGAGCGTCTGGTAGAAAAGATTCCTGAATTGCCAAAGAGGACATTGTTTGCATTATTGATTCGTGATATTTTTAATTACGTATTGCGACTACATTTTTTGTATCACGTACCTGACGATGAGAGTTGTACGCTGTCGTCAGGGCAGCAAGCCAGGTCACAACGAGCACACAGACGCCCTTCCATACCTTCATTTTAACAAAATATCCTGCGGAATAAAGAACACCATATAGGGTTATCTAACCTATTTGTAAAATAATACAGTAACACTAGATTCGACCACTTTCTTGGACCTTATTGTTACCTAACGTGAAACTCACGTCAAAGCACCGTGTCCGTCCTGGGGAATTGATTGGACAGCTGTTCGCTTAGTGTGATTCCGAAGCCGGATAAAGATCCGTGTGTTCCGGATAGCTCCCAAAATGGTCTCCCAGATATAGAGAATAAAGGAGGCCTGAATGCGCCAGCGCTGTTATATCGATTTTGTAGCGTAGGACGGGTATAGGGTACTGTACAGTTACAAAGGTGTCAAATCATCCTGAATAAAGGTCGAGCGTAGATAGTCGAACTGTTCTGACATTTTGTGCTCTCGACATCTAGCATAATATGGCGGCTCATCCATGCCTGTATAGCGTAGAAATGGTATATAGGCTACAATTTGAGTTGTACATATAGTAAAATAATTATAGTTTTGCAGCTAACCAGCATTGCAATCGACGGCGTTATTATAATTATTAAATCGCAGTAAGACGAAAAATATTGGCTGTCAACACAATTATTGAGTCGATGATTCAGATTACGTGTAGACGTACGCCTAATTAATCTCAATAAAATGGGGTTAAAATCACGCAAATGGGAAAGAGTTACCGGTATGTCATCTGATTTCGATATATTCAGCTCATTTTGAGTGCTCTCAGCCTCTTGGTGTTTCTTTGAGACGAACGCGAAATAATTCCCTATAGGACTTATCCAAATTATTTCATCACCAACACACCTTTCAATATTATTTTATACACCATGTGGTAAATATTGTATACTGACTGTAGATTTTAGGTTACGAACTCCAGAGTTTGCACATGATGGAATATGTTCATTATCCTGCCATGTTCATTATCCTACCATGTTCATCCTACCATGTTCATCGAGTATCGTTTCCAAACAAACGTCAGAAATACCTAGACCATTGACGCAAAACAGTTGGGGAAGGGGTGTGCAGGGGGTGTATACGTTGCTCCGCCTCCCCCCNCCCCCCCCCCCCCCCCCCTTTCCAGACATTGAATCATTCGATCTGGGGTCGATCTGTCTCTACAAAACGATTTATTCTTTTCTTTTTAAATTTCTCCTGATGTCACTTGGCCATTGCTCTTAAAACATTGAAAGAGTTGTAGAATTCAACAATACCTCGGACATGAGCAATTGCCAAGTGACATCAGGAGAAATTCCATTAAATTTTTTTGATGATTAAACTTAAGGTCGACCTGGAAAAATAAAGTTTGTGGTTTAGGTTGAAGAATTTGAGAATGCCAGTAATGAGTACGACGCTGAACTTGGCCGTATTTCAGATCTCACCACTTTTGACGGCCAAGCAGTCAGGAGAACTTGGCCTATTTTTACAGAAATGTTTTTGTTGGGATATATTTATTTCATACATGATGATCTCTCATTTCTCCCCTATGTACTTTACCATTATTGCAGGAACGCAAGTGTGTATAGTCGGTCTTCAACCAAGGTTCCACAAAGATATATAGGGTGTTTCACAATCATGCACACACAGGGGAAATTTCTCTGCAGAGTGTGAATATATGAAGGCATTTTTCTAAACACAACACGTGTCAAAAAATTAATTTTTCCGGGGAAAAAACTTTTATATTCCATGATTATACGTGTACAATAGGGCGGCTAGAAAAACATTTTTTTTTTCGAACGTTGTAGTTCGCTAGTGAAAAAAAGTGTTGGGCGATCCTTTTGGCAGGTAAAAAATCTGAGTCATGTGGGTTAATATCCTGCGGCTCCGCCAGGGGCGTAAGTGACGCAACTTCCGGGTTTTCGGTTATTGGTATGCAGGTACACTTATCCGGCCTAAACATGAGAAGTTGTGGACCTTTGGGGGTGAAATGTCGTTATTTTTGCGATATCTTGCACCGTTGACGAGATATTGACCAAAACACAGTTCCAAAAATTACACAGGGGAACAAAATTGAATTGTTTTTTGGTGCCTTCAAGGTTCGACCGATTTTAGGGCATATCTCTGGCGCTGATTCTAAAACTGGCATCCATTTCGCTCCATCAGCTCTAGTATTTGAGATATATCGTTTTAAAGGGACACTCCACTCAAAATACAAGTTGGCCCCCAAATATCGGGGAAAAAATCCTGATTCCGAATGTGCAATCGGTTTTTTTCTACGCCCAATGGTAATACGGAAAGTCATATATCTAGGCCTACACACGTCGTCTGCTAAGAAGGGCGATACAACAGCATCCCGCGGCAAACCGGAGAAGTATAGCGTACTCAGTAAATACCTGCCGCGCCAGGCGCGCCTGGTCTAGTTCCGCCCGGTCCCACTCTGGTGGCGTCGCCACCTGCGCCACCTGCCCCGCGCGCGGTTTTCGAACGACACACTTCCAGCTTTCACACTAGCCTTACCGTTCGTCTCTAAGAAAAACTGCTTATACCCTCGGAATCAGGATTTTTTTGCCCGATATTTAGAACCCAACTTGTATTTTGAGTGGAGTGTCCGAGCTTGCATTGATGGAGGGCCTACGGACATCATATGATGTCCGGAGATTTGCCCTGCCAACTTGGGTCATTTTTCAACGCAAAAAATTTCAACCTCACCGATTTTCTTGAAATTCGGTGCATTGGTAGCCCACCCCAAGGGATGATAAACGCACCTATAGTTACCTGATTAAAATGACCTCGTGACCCAATTTTGAGGGGGGCAGAGGTCAAATCAGAAAATTTCGACCTCACCGATTTTCTTCAAAGTCGGTGCATTGGTAGCCCACCCCAAGGGATGAGAAACGCACCTATAGTTACCTGATCAAAATGACCTCGTGACCCAATTTTGAGGGGGGCAGAGGTCAAATTTCGACCTCACCGGATTTTTTTCAAATTCGGTGCATTGGTCGCCCACACCAAGGGATGAAAAACGCACCTATAGTTACCTGATTAAAATGACCTCGTGACCCAATTTTGAGGGGGACAGAGGTCAAATCATAAAATTCCGACCTCACCGATTTTATTGAAATTCGGTGCATTAGTAGCCCACACTAAAGGGATGACAAACCCACCTATAGTTCCCTGCTCGACATGACCCTGTGACCCATATTGGAGGGGGACATATCGTCGGTGATCATGCAAAACCTCGTATCTCCTGCAAATAAAACCAATGGAAGATACGAGGTTTTGCATGATCACCGACGATATGTCAATGCACCGAATTTCAAGAAAATCGGTGAGTAGGGCTGTGCGATATCCGAAATTGCATATCGACTTTCGATACTCAAAAAATATCGAATCGAAGTCGATATATCGAAAATCGAAAAACCGACATCGAACCGACATCGCAAAATATCGCAAACCGACATCGCGATATTTTGCGATATTTTGCGATATTTTCGATGTCGGTTTTTCGATTTTCGATATATCGACTTCGATGCGATATTTTTTTAGTATCGAAAGTCGATATGCAATTTCGGATATCGCACAGCCCTACCTATCGGTGAGGTCGAAATTTTATGATTTGACCTCTGCCCCCCTCAAAATTGGGTCACGAGGTCATTTTGATCAGGTAACTATAGGTGCGTTTTTCATCCCTTGGTGTGGGCTACCAATGCACCGAATTTCAAGAAAATCGGCGAGGTCATAAAATTTCCGGAAAAGGGGAAAAAAACTCAGGCCATGGGATAATGCAATCCCTCAAAAACTCCGTCATCAAAGGGTTAAAGTTTGGACCGGTTTACTAGGGGTCTTTCCGAATCAAGTGAGCCGAAATCTTTTTAGATGATCTCGGATCTTGGTGAAAATAATCACAGATGTACTATATCGCTCAAAAAGATAGAGACGATTGGCATTTGATTCAAGTGCAAGTTGCACTTGAGTCAAATGCAAAATCGTCTCTATCTTTTTGGGCGATATAGTACATACGTATGACATAATGCTGCATATCAAGTTTCGGCCACATTGCGCAATACCATTGGGAGGGGAAAAAATCGAGAAACATTGAAAATGGCCGAAAATCTGCCCTTTTTTGTAATTTTTTTTTTCGATTAGTGGAATTGATAAAGACCCAATGAACATATAATTGGGTCATTCCATGTCAATTCACCGAGCTTTTAAGGAAAATTGACCCTTGGGTTGTCAGATTTTGACGAAAATCGGCGAATCGCTTTAATTACGTCTTTCAAAAATACCATTTGCGCGGTTTTGAGATTTACCCCCCCTCCCCGGAGATAGGCCCACCGAAAAAAACGTCATTTTCGGAAGGTAGGGTTTCAGAAATCGGTCATATCTCGTGAACCAATTGAGCTACAGACGTCGTAGACCGCTCCCTTTGAAGAGATTCGAGAGCCCAATCTCACTAAGGATTGAAAATTCGTATTTAGACTTTTTTGAAAATTTTGTCCCATTTTCAAAATTTCAATTTTTTTTAAAAAAATCCGCTTAATTTAAAAATCCGATTTTTAAATAATGTTGTAGCTCAGACCCTTTCCCTCACATAGAAAAAATCTCAGGAGGACTTTTTTGATTTAAGGAAAATAATTGCATTTGAAGGAACGCATGTGCGCCTTGAAAGTACGCAATGGGGCCAAATATAGGCCCTAATCAGTCCCAGAATGATCCATGAACAGAGTTATCTAAATAGACACTGTCTGATGGGATGACTAACAGTGCTGAAGAGGAAATGCATATTACTGTATTTATTACAAAAATGGTCCTTTTGCTATTTTTACAAAATTTCAAAGACTGTCAAGGATTGAGATTTGCGCATAAGAAAAAGTGCGCTGATTGATTGCACACAGCAGCTTCATTAGTTGCTTATTTAAAAGAAAGAAAGACGGGAATTAGCCTATTATATTGCCCCGCACTGTCGGTACAGGGCCACGGGCGGGAACAGGCCGGTGAGAA